>JAACJP010000062.1:0-180716 GCA_013368375.1 Tricholomella constricta
ATGGGCAAACCCGACGCGTTATGTCGCCGACCATGGCGACGGAAGCCGACAACGCCGACATCGTACTGCTCACCAGTTCTTCCGTTCGTGCAACTGAAGGCCTTGCACTGGTCGGAGAGGAGGATGATGTGCTGAAAGCGATCCGCAAGGGCAATCGCGACGGAGCGCAGGAGGATGCGGTCGCGAAAGCGGCGCAACTGGTCAAAGCATCCAAGATCGCCGGCCGCTCCCTTCGCTTTGGCGAGTGGGGAGAGGAAGGCGGTCTGCTCACGTTCCGTGGACGGATCTATGTCCCGAACGTCCCAGACCTTCGCCGACGCATTGTGGAGCAGCACCACGACTCCAAGGTCGCGGTCACCCGGTCGCTGGAAGACGCTGAACTGGTGTCGCGCAACTACTGGTGGCCCCAGATGTCGCGCTTCATCGGTCTTACACCAGCACCTGCGACATGTGCCTGCGCACAACCTCGCCGCCAACTCCCCGTCGGACAGCTGCAGCCGCTCCCATCCCGAAGGCCGATGGAATGTCGTATCGGTCGACTTCATCACCGAACTTCCAGAGTCCAACGGCCACGACGCGATCATGAATGTCGTGGATTCAGTCGGAAAGCGCGCGCACTTCATCGCGTCGCACACGACTTGTTCGGCTGGGAGCTGCGAACCTCTACCGTCGCCACGTCTGGAAGCTGCACGGTCTCCCCGACGCATTCGTCTCCGATCGAGGTCCACAGTTCGTCGCCGAGTTCACGCGCGAACTGTACAGACTCCTGGGTATCAAGCTGTCGGCCTCGACGGCGTACCACCCACAGACCGACGGACAGACAGAGCGTGTCAACCAGGAACTGGAACAGTTCTTGCGAGTCTTCTGCAATGAGCGCCAGAACGATTGGGAGGACCTCCTGCCCGACGCCGAATTCAGTTACAACAACCATGTACATTCGGCGACGCAGCAGACCCCCTTCCTGCTTGACACTGGTCGGCATCCGCGCATGGGCTTTGAGCCGCGTCGGGGCGCTTCCAAGAACGAGGCCGACGAGTTCGTGGAGCGCATGAAGGAAGCACAGGAGGAAGCCAAGGCAGCGCTTTCAAAGGCCAAAGACGACATGGAGCGGTATTACAACCAGCACAGCCCCAACGCCCGACTACCAGCCTGGCGACAAGGTATACTTGGACGCGACCGACATTTCTACGACCCGACCGTCTAAGAAGTTGTCGCATCGCTACCTTGGCCCTTTGTCGTGCAAAGGCGAGTCGGCCCGCTGCATACCGCCTCCTGCTGCCTCAGTCCATGAAGCGCATCCACCCAGTCTTCCACGTCGTGAAGCTCATCCCCGCCGTCGCTGATCCGATCGAAGGTCGTCGATCCGATCCCCCTCCGCCCCCCGACATAATCGACGACGAACCCCATTACGAAGTTGAAAAGATCCTCGATAGCCGAACCTTCCGCAAAAAACTACAGTACAAGGTCCTGTGGAAGGGCTATGGTTACGAAGAAGCTTCTTGGGAACCTCGCGAAAATGTCGCCGCCCCCGATCTGGTACGCAATTTCACCGCGACAACCCTGATGCCCCACGCCACATTCGTGGCATCTTCACTCTATCCCCGCCATCTTCGCCACCGTCACCCCGCACCGAGTCGTTGTGATTCAAGAGGGGGGGTGATGTTAGGGGAACTCCCTTTCGCGCCCTCCAACGCTCACCGATTGTCCCCCCGCTCATGCGATCGCTCCCCGACCGTTCGCGATCCCGACCCCCGACGCTCCGACCCAAGCGTCTGTTAGGGCGACCTCAGCGCAGAGCTTAGTCGTGCTGGCAGAGGGGAATTCAATGTTATATCATGTACGGTAGAGAGAGCGTAAGTAGACCTACCTGGCAGAGGGGAATCCAATGAGAATAGAGTAAAGGATTCCCTCATGTCAGGAGGATGACTATATACGAGTAAGATACGTGAGGGCCGGCTCTCTGGGGTGTATGGTACGTAAATGATAACGGATGAGCAGCGGCGCGTGTATGTACACGTTCCCGACGCTGTCCGATCCTCGTGGCTCAGGGTGCGGGCACGAGGTCGGGCGACCGACGTCGGGATGTCGGACGTCGGGATCGGGCGCGCGCTGGAAGGGGAGGTAGGGACAGGGATGTATAAGTATGTACACCGATGCTTGGGTCGGAGCGTCGGGGTCGGGGGCGCGATCGGTCGGGAGCGATCGCACGTGTCGGGGGACAGTCGGTGAGCGTCGGAGGGCGTGAACGGGTGTTCCCCTAACATCACTCCCCCTTTTGAATCGCAACGACTCGGTGCGGGGCCGCGGTGGCGAAGACGGCCGGGGATAACGTGAATATGCCACGAATGTGGCGGGCAGCGTCAGGGTTGTCACGGTGGAACTTTCGTACCAGATCGGGGGCGGCGACATTTTTGCGAGGTTCCCAAGAAGCTTCTTCGTAACCATAGCCCTTCCACAGGACCTTGTACTGTAGTTTTTTGCGGAAGGTTCGGCTATCGAGGATCTTTTCAACTTCGTAATGGGGTTCGTCGTCGATTATGTCGGGGGGCAGAGGGGGATCGGATCGACGACCTTCGATCGGATCAGCAACGGCAGGGATGAGCTTCACGACGTGGAAGACTGGGTGGATGCGCTTCATGGACTGAGGCAGCAGGAGGCGGTATGCAAGCGGGCCGACTCGCCTTTGCACGACGAAAGGGCCAAGGTAGCGATGCGACAACTTCTTAGACGGTCGGGTCGTAGAAATGTCGGTCGCGTCCAAGTATACCTTGTCGCCAGGCTGGTAGTCGGGCGTTGGGGCGTGCCGCTGGTTGTAATACCGCTCCATGTCGTCTTTGGCCTTTGAAAGCGCTGCCTTGGCTTCCTCCTGTGCTTCCTTCATGCGCTCAACGAACTCGTCTGCTGACTCGTTCTTGGAAGCGCCCCGACGCGGCTCAAAGCCCATGCGCGGATGCCGACCAGTGTCAAGCAGGAAGGGGGTCTGCTGCGTCGCCGAATGTACATGGTTGTTGTAACTGAATTCGGCGTCGGGCAGGAGGTCCTCCCAATCGTTCTGGCGCTCATTGCAGAAGACTCGCAAGAACTGTTCCAGTTCCTGGTTGACACGCTCTGTCTGTCCGTCGGTCTGTGGGTGGTACGCCGTCGAGGCCGACAGCTTGATACCTAGAAGTCTGTATAGTTCGCGCGTGAACTCGGCGACGAACTGTGGACCTCGATCGGAGACGAATGCGTCGGGGAGACCGTGCAGCTTCTAGACGTGGCGACGGTAGAGGTTCGCAGCTCCCAGGGCCGAACAAGTCGTGTGCGACGCGATGAAGTGCGCGCGCTTTCCGACCGAATCCACGACATTCATGATCGCGTCGTGGCCGTTGGACTCTGGAAGTTCGGTGATGAAGTCGACCGATACGACATTCCATCGGCCTTCGGGGATGGGAAGCGGCTGCAGCTGTCCGACGGGGAGTTGGCGGCGAGGTTTCGTGCGCAGACACATGTCACAGGTGCTGGTGTACGAACCGATGAAGCGCGACATCTGGGGCCACCAGTAGTTGCGCGACACCAGTTCGAGCGTCTTCCAGCGACCGGGGTGACCGGCGACCTTGGAGTCGTGGTGCTGCTCCACAATGCGTCGGCGAAGGTCTGGGACGTTCGGGACATAGATCCGTCCACGGAACGTGAGCAGACCGCCTTCCTCTCCCCACTCGCCAAAGCGAAGGGAGCGGCCGGCGATCTTGGATGCTTTGACCAGTTGCGCCGCTTTCGCGACCGCATCCTCCTGAGCCCCATCGCGATTGCCCTTGCGGATCGCTTTCAGCACATCATCCTCCTCTCCGACCAGTGCAAGGCCTTCAGTTGCACGAACGGCGAAGAATTCTGGTTTGAGCAGCACGATGTTGGCGTTGTCGGCGCTTCCGTCGCCATGGTCGGGGCGACGCGATAACGCGTCGGGTTTGCCCATGCTACGGCCAGGACGGTGGTGGAGGGCGAAGTCGAAGTTAGCGAGGTAAAGCGACCATCGGGCTTGACGCCGATTGAGTTTCTTCGCGGTGAGGAAGTACTCAAGGTTCTTGTGGTCGGTCCAGATCTCCACCTTGTGCTTTGCGCCTTCTACAAAGTGTCGCCATTCCTCCAGAGACCGGATGATCGCCAGCATCTCTTTGTCATGGATCTCGTAGTTCCGCTCGACGGCGTTCAAGCTCTTCGAGTAGAACGCGACCGGGTGCCACTTGCCATCGGACGGCGACTCTTGCGACAGGACTGCGCCCGTTGCGAAGTCGGACGAGTCGGCTTCGATGCGGTACGGTCGATCGTCGTCGGGGAACATGAGGACTGGCCCCGATGTGATCGCAGACTTCAAAAGGGCAAAGGCCGACTGCTCCGACTCTCCCCATCGCCAGGCGACGTCCTTGCCTGTCAGATCGAACAGGGGTCGGGCGTGGTGCGAGAAGTCCTGGATGAACCGTCGGTAGAAATTGGTGAAGCCTAGGAACGCTTGCACCTCCTTCTTGTTCTTCGGCGCCGGCCATTCCAACACTCCAGCGACTTTAACCGGATCCATTTCCGCTTGCCCTTGCGAAATGATCAGCCCGAGATACTCGATCTTAGTCTGCTCAAATTCGCATTTCTCGGGCTTTAAGAACAGCTGATGTTCGCGGAGTCGGTCCAGTACCAGTCGCGTGACCCGACGGTGTTCCTCTAGCGTCTTTGTATAAATCAAGATGTCATCGAGGTACACGCAAACAACACCTTCAGTGATCAGATCGCGGAAGATATCATTCATCATGGTCTGAAATGTGGCGGGGCTGTTCGTGAGGCCGAAGAACATGACGAGCGGCTCGAAGAGGCCGCGATTCGTCCGAAACGCTGCCTTCCACTCGTCGCCTTCCTTGATCCGTACGTTGTTGTACCCCCATCGGACGTCCAACTTGGTGAAGTACCGCGCGCCGCGAAGGTTATTCACCAGTTCGCTAATGAGGGGCAGCGGGTATCGGTTCTTCACCGTGAGCGCATTGAGCGTCCGATAGTCCTGAACCAGTCGGAGCGACCCGTCCTTCTTCTTGATGAAGAAGACCGGCGACGCCATGGGCGACTTGGACGGTCGGATGCGACCTGTCTCGAGGTTCTCCTTGAGGAACGCGTCGAGTTCGACCTGTTCTGCCGGTGAGAGCGGGTAGACCTTCGTGCCCGTCGGCGACGCGCCCGGCTCCAGTTCGATGGCATGGTCCCATTGCTTGCGCTCTGGAAGCTCATCGAATGCGACTTTGGAGAAGACATCTTCAAAGTCGTGGAGGTGGGTCGGTACTGCGTCGCGGAAAGTTCTGGGCATGGAGTTAGCAGCGTGCGCTTCCGCAAGTCGCTGCGATGTCGTTTGGCTGGCCCGAATATGTTCGGCGGTCGGAGTCGGATGGATCGCGGTCGCGAAGATGCGATCGCCACTCAGGAAGGTTTCCACCAGGAAGTCGTCAGACTCTGGGTCAGGTTCCTCCAGGATCGGGGTGTAGGGGAGGAACTCCTCCTCATCAGAGTCGTCCTCAACATACGGGTTGGTCGGGGCTCGCAGGTCGGGCTCAGTCATCGGTATACCGTCGGCTCGACAGGCGCGGATCACTGCGCGCACTTTGGTGCGTGCGCGCCGATCGGCTTTGACCTCGTCCTTGCAGGTGCCGCACTGCGTCGGACAGCGACTCATCTTCACCTCCTTGGTCTCCCAGTCGATCTCGGGGTTATGGTTTTTAAGCCAGTTGAACCCGAGGATCATGTCTTGCTTGCCTAACTGGGTGACCCCGAAGACGGCTCGTTCGGTATGACCGTTGTATCGCAAGACAGCTTCTACGATGCAAGAGACCGAACCGCCTTCGTTGAGAGTGCCGTCCACATTGTAAACCGGGGATGGCCGACTAAGCACCTTGGTCGTGAGCTTGTGTTTCTCGACGAAAGCGACATTGAGAAAACTGCCGGTCGCTCCGCTGTCCACTAGGGCAGTGACGGCATGCGACTCCTGGGTGTCGGTGGTCTCCAGTTCGACGTTGAGCCACAGGGATCTGGGGCAGGGGGAGGCAGCGGCGATGAAGCGACTAGGGAGTCGCTTTTCCCAGTGGGGTAGGCCACGACGCGACGGGGCGATCGGCTTTGCGACTGCGATCGGTGTCGTCGGGTCGGAGGGGTTTTGTACGTCTTTGTCGGTCGGTTCACTCGTCGGAATAGCAGCAATATTAGGTGTATTGGCGTATTCTACGGATAAAGGAGCGAACCGATTACGACTAGACAACGGGGGCGTACGTTCCACCCGTTGTGTAATTAAAAACCCTCCTCGGCGTCGGAGGTGGTCGCGTCGGCCGACGATGGAGTCGGGTCAGCGGGGACTGCGTCCTTGCGAGCTAGACGTTCCATGATAAGCGCCTCCAGCTCATCATCGAGCATGTGGCGCACGTCCCAGCGCAAAGGGCAGTCACGAGAGTAGTGACCCTTTTTCTTGCACCGAAAACAGTGGTCGTCGGCAGGCGCGACTCGATCGCGCATCCGATCTACGTCCATTGGGATGCCCTGGGGGATCGGCCTGGGGGCTGGTGCGGCAGGAGCGCGGGGGGCGGGGGGAGCGGGAGCGGGAGCGGGGGCGGTAGCGAACGCCCATCGTGCGGCTGCGGTGGTGGGCGGGCGTCTTGAGAACGAGCGATCCTCAGCCACTCCTCAATCTTCTCGTCGTGCGGGCGACCCGTGGTGATGCTTCCGAGTCGCCTCGAGAGCTTCGGGTCCATTCCCCGACGGAATTTGAGGACCAGGTGACGCCCATCTGGGTAGCCCGCCTTGACCCACAGGGATCGGAACGAGTCGATGTACTCGTCGATCGATCGACCGTTCTGGAAGTACGCCGTCGACTCCAGGATGAGCGCGGCATCGGCGACCTCGTCGAAGAGGAAGAACTCGCCACGGAAGGTGTCTTCGAAGTCCTTCCAGGCGGGAAAGACGTCTTTGGCGGTTCCGAACTGGAACACCCGACTGACGAAGTCGGCGGCTCGCCCGTGCTGCATGTACGACAGCACCCATACTATTCGGGCGTGGTCATCGGCGAAACTTCCCCCGCACAAGGAGAAGTAGAGCTTGCAGGCGTTCAAGAACGCGCGACCGCCCGATCGGGCGCCGTCGTAAATGGGAGGGGGCGACGGTCGGAGGTGGTGCGATCCCGATCGCGGAGAGCCTGGCAGCGGGGTGGTCGTCTCAGGCGGCGGGGGGGTCGTGTCTGCTTCGGGAGCAGCGGGGGTGGGATTGGGGGGAGTCCCCGACATGAATTTTTCGAAAAGAGCGGAGAGGCGGTCCATAGAGGCCGAGTTGGAGGTATTGGAGGCAGAGAGAGCCGAAATTGTGGCTTCCATATTCGCCAACCGCTCCTCCGTCGTGAGGAAGGGAGAGAACGGTCGCTGCGACATGTCACCAAATTCGGACATCTCGAAACGGGACTGGGCAGGCGATCGGAGCGAGCGCGCGTTGGACGGTCGCGTGTAGCAGACGCGTGTTTCGGCGCGGAAGCGGATCGGTCGGTTTCGTCGGGTTTCTAGAGTTACTCTATTCTGCTGTTAGGGCGACCTCAGCGCAGAGCTTAGTCGTGCTGGCAGAGGGGAATCCAATGTTATATTATGTACGGTAGAGAGAGCGTAAGTAGACCTACCTGGCAGAGGGGAATCCAATGAGAATAGAGTAAAGGATTCCCTCATGTCAGGAGGATGACTATATACGAGTAAGATACGTGAGGGCCGGCTCTCTGGGGTGTATGGTACGTAAATGATAACGGATGAGCAGCGGCGCGTGTATGTACACGTTCCCGACGCTGTCCGATCCTCGTGGCTCAGGGTGCGGGCACGAGGTCGGGCGACCGACGTCGGGATGTCGGACGTCGGGATCGGGCGCGCGCTGGAAGGGGAGGTAGGGACAGGGATGTATAAGTATGTACACCGACGCTTGGGTCGGAGCGTCGGGGTCGGGGGCGCGATCGGTCGGGAGTGATCGCACGTGTCGGGGGACAGTCGGTGAGCGTCGGAGGGCGTGAACGGGCGTTCCCCTAACAGTGTTCCTCTAGAGTCTTGGGGTAAATCAAGATATCGTCGAGGTACACGCAAACAACACCCTCGGCGATCAGATCGCGGAAGATGTCGTTCATCATGGTCTGGAATGTGGGGGGGCTGTTCGTGAGGCCGAAGAGCATGACGAGCAGCTCGAAGAGACCGCGGTTCGTCCGAAACGCTGCCTTCCACTCGTCGCCTTCCTTGATCCGAACGTTGTTGTACCCCCATCGGACGTCCAGCTTGGTGAAGTACCATGCGCCGCGAAGGTTATTCACCAGTTCGCTAATGAGTGGCAATGGGTACCAGTTCTTCTCCGTAAGCGCGTTGAGCGTCCGATAGTCCTGCACCAGTCGGAGTGCACCGTCCTTCTACACTGGCAATGCCATGGGCGACTTCGACGGTCGGATCCGACCCGACTCGAGGTTCTCCTTGAGGAACGCGTCCAGCTCGACTTGTTCTGCGCAGGCGACAGGGGGTAGACCTTCGTACCAGTTGGTGACGTGCCTGGTTCCAACTCGATCGCATGGTCCCACTATTTGCGATCGGGAAGCTCGTCAAACGCGACCTTGGAGAAGACATCTTCAAAGTCGTGGAGATGCGTCGGGATGGCGTCGCGGAACGACTTGGGCACCGAGTTCGCAGCGTGCACTTCAGCGAGTCGCTGCGATGTCGTTTGACTGGCGCGAATGTGCGCTTCGGTCGGAAGGGGGTGGATCGCAGTCGCGAAGATGCGATCACCATTCAGGAAGGTTTCCACGAGGAAGTCGTCCGACTCTGGGTCAGGTTCTTCCAAGATCGGGGTGTAAGGCAGGTACTCGTCAGCGTCAGAGTCGTCTTCGACGTAGGGACTGGTTGGGGCACGCAGATCGGGCTCCGTGGTCGGAATCCCATCTGCCCGACAGGCCCAAATCGCAGCTCTCAGCTTGGTGTGCGAGCGCCGCTCTTCCTTGGCCTCGACCTTGCAGGTGTTGCACCGCGCCGGCGCCCGACTCATCTTCACCTTCTTGGTCACCCAATCAATGTTGGGGTTGTGGTCTCGGAGCCAGGTGAATCCGAGGATGAGGTCCTCCTTTCCAATGCCTGCGACTGCGAACAGCACTCGTTCGGAGTGGCCGTCATAGCGTAAAACTGTGTCTACAACATATTCAACGGCACCCGCTGCGTTGGGGGTTCCATCGACGTTATAGGCTACTGTTGGGCGGTTCAGCTGTCGGGTCTTCAGCTTGTGCTTCTCAATGTAGGCAGTGTTGATGAAGCAACCTGATGCTCCGCTGTCGACAAGGGCGATGAGTGAGTGCGTCTCTTGTGTGTCGGTGGTCTTGAATTCAACCTTGAGTGCCAGGGACTTGGTGGTGGTGGTTGACCGTGGGTTGGTTTTCAATTTCTAAAATATTCACTACAGCTGCGTGCGCCACAAAAACTTCTGCGTGCGCTGCGCAATTTGGATCTACCCTCGTCCTGAATTTTCTGAAGCAGACGCGGCTGAACTGTTGAAACGCGTCAGGGATCTTTCTGACACGGCGGGAGCGCGCCTCGGCAATTGCCGGCCACTGCCTCCAGCCATTCTGCCTCGCGCACTGTGTTGGTAATAAAGCCTGTCCCCGCTACCTCAACCATTAAATCCCTTGCTTGTCATCCTAATATCCAACTCTCACTGTCCGATTCTGCTTTGGTGAAGTACTAGACCTGTAGTGGGGGGGTAAAAAAACGACCACCGAGCGGCTCCTCCTTTCGACCACTGCCATCATACACCACTTCACTGTGATTCTGTGCTTTCGATAATATTTTGGACAATATGTTGTACTATATGAAATGTGTCCTGAGCTTGCCCTCATTGAGGGTGCGCGCCTATCTTTGATCTTTCAACACAACTAGTACGTAGTAGCATGGCACCGGATATATTTTCACAGTACCCTAGATATTCTAATCAGTATTAGCAAACTCTGTACCCACCGTAGATTTAATTGGTGAACGATACAGCCACCATGCGCCAAAATGCGAGTGCTACACTGTAGCGCGCGCCTCCAAGATGCTCCCCTGCCAGGAAAGAGTGGCTCGATAAGCTCCGCTACCAAAACTCTGCCACGACTCCTCGTCGTTAGCAACAGTGGGGTTTTCTACACACTCTAATATAGTCTGGTTTAAGCCCATAGTACCCGTCCATTTAGCAAGAAGCAGTGTGCTGGAGCGGTTGGCATTACCAGCAGAGTTGAACCCCTCCAAGAACATAATACACTGTAGCATATACATATCAAACTTACTCAACTCGTCACCACAACTTCTCCACAAGGGCTCTTCTAGCCTGTAGGCCCACTTGACGCACACAGGTCGGGCAAACACTATTGAACAGCTCGTCCCCAAATTGGAGAACCGGGCATCCCAGTTCTTCCCAACCCATCATGCTGCCCCGACAACTGTGTTTCAGAAGACAATACCGAGGCATGAACCAAACAACACTGCTTCCATCGTTCCATTCTTGTACTGCACTTGAATGACTGTCTAGACTTAGCATTCAACACACAAGAAAAACAAAGTGTTCATCCCACCCCTTCCCCTACACTGGCCATACAAGCACGAGAGAAGATGATGATACTGACCAATTTCTTGACACTCTATTGAGCTCCCTAGATAGACGTTGATAGAGCTAGAAGGCCTGTAGGTGCTGTGCACAACAACAAAACAACTAACAACTATGGGGGCGAGAAGTGTTAAAAGTTCCCAAACACGCGAGTGTGCAGGGTTTGTAAGGGTTGTTTGACGAAGGTAAAAGATGATCCAACTTGTAGTTAGTTGAACCGACAACAATGCGACGGCGGCGATGGAATGCGACGTTCCCAGGTGGAACGGGTCAGCGACGCGACTTTTGGTGTCGGTCGTGCGACAACGAGACGAACGAGGTTAATACGGAGAACTCACGGGTTCGGGCGACGAGTACGAGCGGACAGAGGCGGCGGGCGACGGTGGCAACGAGTTTATACGATACGAGCAGTGCAGAGACGACAGGAACAATGATTTTGAGCTATTAACTCTGAGAGTGAGGGAAAATACGGGCTGTAATTCACTGGAGAAAGTAGGTACTACATGGGTGTGTTTTATACTACGCGACCGACTCGTCTTTTGTGAGCCGGCGAGGCAGGTGTTTTACTGGTTTATTGGGAGAAGCGCCGCCAAGCTTGGTACCGCGCGACTCTTTTTAGGGAGTGTGGCACTCTTTGGCTCGGCAAAGGGGTTTTTGATCGGCTCGAGGCGTCGGGTCGGATTTGTGATCGGTATAGGAATTGTGATCGGTATTGGCTCTTGGAGGCGGAACTCCGTGGTACGGCCGGATCCTTTCTGCGAATGGCTAGGTAAGGCGTTTCATAGGGTAATTTCAAATCGGGTGCACATGGTACTTCACCAAGCTGGACGTCCGATGGGGGTACAACAACGTTCGGATCAAGGAAGGCGACGAGTGGAAGGCAGCGTTTCGGACGAACCGCGGTCTCTTCGAGCCGCTCGTCATGCTCTTCGGCCTCACGAACAGCCCCCCCACATTCCAGACCATGATGAACGACATCTTCCGCGATCTGATCGCCGAGGGTGTTGTTTGCGTGTACCTCGACGATATCTTGATTTACCCCAAGACTCTAGAGGAACACTGTTAGGGGAACGCCCGTTCACGCCCTCCGACGCTCACCGACTGTCCCCCGACACGTGCGATCGCTCCCGACCGATCGCGCCCCCGACCCCGACGCTCTGACCCAAGCGTCGGTGTACATACTTATACATCCCTGTCGCTACCTCCCCTTCCAGCGTGCGCCCGATCCCGACGTCCGACATCCCGACGTCGGTCGCCCGACCTCGTGCCCGCGCCCTGAGCCACGAGGATCGGACAGCGTCGGGAACGTGTACATACACGCGCCACTGCCCATCTGTTATCATTTACGTACCATACACCCCAGAGAGCCGGCCCTCACGTATCTTATTCGTATATAGTCATCCTCCCGACATGGGGGAATCCTTTACTCTATTCTCATTGGATTCCCCTCTGTCAGGTAGGTTTACTTACGCTCTCTCTACCGTACATAATATAACATTGGATTCCCCTCTGTCAGCACGACTAAGCTCTGCAGCTGAGGTCGCCCTAACATCTGCTTTCAAAACCTCCAACGCTGCATCTGATGCCTACACTCACCATTTCATTCTTTATCGCTCTGCCATCCAATGTCTCTTCTCCAATATTCTATCCAAGCCAAACTATCACTACGCTATGCATAATGGTGCTCTACTGAAGTATTGGGGCCCTCTGGCTTCCTTCAGTGAGTTTCCTGGTGAGCGAATGAATGGAATGCTGCAGGATACCAACACAAATTGGCATCTTCGTGAGTCCCCGTTCTTCTTTATTACTTTCAAATGTAGCTCATTTAAGACATAGGTGATATGGACCTTACAATGCTCCGTCAGATGAACCGCAGAGCACATTTGAATGCTCTGTTGCATGATGATGACACTTTGAAGGAACTGGTTGATATCCTTGAGCCAGCAGATATATCTGTGAATGGAACCCCTGTACCTCTCACATCTTTGGAGGCACCTGACATTCTACAAAAGGCCGCTGGTCTTTCAGAAGCAGAGTATAATGCTCTGCTTTTTTATCTGCACAGCACTGGATGACCATTCCACGCCTTTCATGCCTTTCCACATCCTCCAAATGCCATTATTCTCCCTCCACAGGCTCAGTGTCCCCTGCAGCTGCATCGAGGTGAACAGACTTTCAGCTGTTTCACTTCACACAGAGGGAACAGTGCCATACAATTCTACAATCCTCTGACTCAGACTCCTGATACGGGATTTATTGAAAAAATTTGGCAGCTGCCACTGGATGGATCCCTACACACCTTTATCCTAGTCCGCCCGCATCGATCTCTTTCTGCCCATGAAGAACATCAAGCACCGTTTATTCATTATCCTGGATTTCTTATACGAATTGTTGATGCACTGCACTCGGAAGACTTGATTATTATTGACATGCATCATATCATTACTCATCTTGCAACTTTTCGACGGCCACAAGGAACCTACGGCATCAGCAGAGAGACACTCATAGTCTGTTGGGCTTTAAATCGAAGGCGGCAGTGATACCAGATACATTCTTTTGTATTTACAACTTAGTTAAAAACTGGAAAGAAAACTGAATGCAAAAACAGTATGTACCACCAGGTGAACCCCCATCACTTCAGTCCAGTGTATCCGAGGGTGGAGCAGGCCACGACAGTGGCGCAGACTTGAGGAGCGGTTTCGGCGTGGGTGCGGGCATCACTTTCTGTATGGGGGCACCTAAGCTGCTCGAGCGGGATATGTGATGATGGTCGTGTGGGTCTCGGTGTCAACAGTGTATGTTTCTATGCTGAAGGCATCGGCATTGGCGAGGACGACAGCAGTGGTGATGGTGATGTCGGTCACGCTCGCAGCTTCATTCCCGGTGGTCTTGCTCGCGGTCCAGCTCCCCGCTTCTTTTCCGTTCTCGCTCGAGCTCACGATCGGGCATTCTCTCTCCCCCTTGCAGGCGTCGCCCAGTCAGTAGGCCACATACAAGCGCTGAAATGCAAAGTTCGCATTGGAGTGGGTGAGTAGAGTGTGTGACGAGGCATATTGAATTCATACTTACTTCCAGCTAGCATGGTGTACAGGATCACTGTTAGGGGAACACCCGTTTGGACCACCTGATTCCTCGGATGAGCACGTGACCATCCGATTCCTCGGACGAGCACGCGCCTGACTGACCGATCACGATCCCGACCTCGACGCTCTGCCCCAAGCATCGGTGTACATACTTATAACTTCCTGTCGTTACTTCCCCTTCCAGCGCGCGCCCGATCCCGACTCCCGACGTCCCGATGTCGGTCGCCCGACCTCGTGCGCCCGCACCCTGAGCCACGAGGATCGGACAGTGTCGGGAACGTGTACATACACGCACCGCTGCCCATCCGTTACCATTAACGTACCATACACCCCAGAGAGCCGGCCCTCAAGTAATTTACTCGTATATAGTCATCCTCCTGACATGGGGGAATCCTGTACTCTATTCTCATTGGATTCCCCTCTGCCAGGTAGGTTTACTTACGCTCTCTCTATCATACATAATATAACATTGGATTCCCCTCTGCCAGTACGACTAAGCTCTGCTCGGAGGTCGCCCTTACAATCACGCCAAATTCCCCACACATCAATGGGCTCTGCATAGTAAGGTTCATCTGTGTTCAGCTAGGAGGCAATCAATCATAAGAAGCGTGGTCAAGAACAAAGCGTGTGGAAACTGTACCTCGGGAGCAACATACGGCAAGCGCTTGAGCAGCGTTCCCAGCACAGGCGGCACCCTGAAGGACTTGATGCGGTGCATGAAGCATTCAATGACACCTGTGGCGTGCGTCAGCGGGAGCGTAATTGGGCCGAACCACGGGAAGAGGGTGTGCAATGCAGTCAACAATGATGTCCAGAGCAGCCGAGGTCCAGTCAGCAATGATGGGTGGAAGCGGGCGGGGTCCAGTCGACGACGATGGCCGGAGCGGGCGGGGTTCATTCGACAATGATGGGCAGAGCGGGCGGGGTCCAGTCGACGACGATGGCCGTGGCTGAGACTCTAAAATCTGTGCGTGAGCAGGAGCGCGGTCGGGCTGAGACAATCTGCCTTACACTTCTTTTGCACATCAGACACCAGCACGAGCCAGCTCATCGGCGACGGAAAGATCAAGCTGAAGCGCCACAGCTCGATCAAGCGGTTCACCGAGGGCGGCCTGGAATTCGAGGACGGGTCCATCGTCGCTGCGGACGTCGTGGTCTTCGCCACTGGGTAAAGCAGGCTGCGGCTCAGCCATGGGAGGAGGGTGTGCGGAGCGGGCGCAGTCCAGTCGCGTGAGCAGAAGCGTAGTCGGGCCGAGCCTTGGGAAGGGGGTGTGCGGAGCGGGCGCAGTCTAGTCGACGATGATGGGTTTCATATTCAAGGGAAGAGGGCGACAATTTGATGGGAGCTAAAGAGGTGTGGATGAGCGAGGAGAAAGCTAAATGAAAACAATGTAACTTACAGTGAATTGAGAGTGAAAAACAATGCCGTACGTTAGTAAGAAAAGGGAGGAAGTAAACGTGAAAACTTGCTTAGAAAGTCTGTAAGGCAGGGGGTGTCAGCGCTGTAGCAAAAGCAATAAGAAAAACCTTACATTGAGGGGACGTCGGGCTGAAAGACGTGCTGGTAGGCGAGTACCGCGGAGACGTTGGGCTGAAGGCTGGAGATTGCGGACTGCATCTCGGTGAGGTCAGAAACAAACTCATCGCGACATCAATCCCATTACCGACGATGATCCTTCCTCAAGACCTGAAACTCCTTTGTGAACTCCGCCATTGCATCGAGCACACGAAATGTGAATAATCGATCTTCTCGCCATGGCCAACAGCAAGCGACTATGCCGTGCGTGCAGCGTTCTTGATCTGGCGGCTGTTGACGTCGCATTTGGCGAGCTCCATTGTCTGTTCGGGCGTGATGGCGTTCGAAGCGCCGAGTTTCGCGATGAAGGCGGTCCAGACTTGTTCCTTTGATGCTTGGCTCAGCTCGTGGAAGTGGAGGGCAACGTGAATGCGGGAGAGGAATGCTTTGTCGAAGGCTTGGACGCGGTTCGTTCTGAGCCCCAACCTTCCCATTGCGCAAGGAATCTGAAAAGCTGAGGTGAAAGACGTCACATCTTCACTGAGAGCCTGTACTTGCCGCATGTCCATTCCTTCGCCCAGAATATCAGAGCTAATCCCACCCCCGAGCTCCTCGTAGTAGTCCTGTGCCTTTGCTCTCAGATACGGAATGCCAACCTGCAATGGGACTAAGTCTTGAGTGGAAAACTGTCGGAGTACCTGGTAATGTATGAGGAACAACAATGAACACCGTATCTCCCCGCTTCCCAAAGCTTCACTAGTCGGTATCCCACTGACTGCAGCTCTGGCCCTTTCCGTTTCAATGAATGGTCTCCGTCTCCGTTTCAGTCCGTAGAAGTTTTCTGAAAACGATGCATCTGAAAGAGGAACTGTTGATGTCAGTGAAGCTTGTCCATGATAGTGTTGCGAGCGGCTTCAGTGTTTTGAGGATGTTGAGAATCTCCATGCAGCTGTTGGAGTAAGTGTGCGCTGGAAGTCGACGCCTTCGATGCACAGTCTTCAAATTGACACCGTCCGTCTCCAGCGCCCACTCCTTCTCCCGACCAGTCTTGATGGTCCCTGCGGGGGTGACCACCACCTTGTCCTGCTCCATAAAAAAAAACATGCTTGACGCCCTCGAAACCATGCAAGCTGACGGAGTGGAGCTTGGTATTCTCAAGCTGCCGAAGGAAAATGTCTGCCTCAATCGCGCCCATGCCATCCTGCCTCCTTTTTCTCCTGTGGCGGGGATTAGATGTGAGATGGCTATGGAGGCAGATGCAATAGAGCTCCACGAACTTTCTCAGACCTAGCTTTTGCTTGCCTCATCCTCTGCCTCCTTCATTCATGTTTGCTTGCCCGCTCTCTTTCTTCGCGGTTCCTCTCTTGGGGGATGAGATCCTAAAGTCAGGGGATATTAGAGGAAAGAGACCGGAAGGAAAGCTGGCCAGACTCACTAGCATCGTCGGACGTGAGCTTGACGTGAGCGCTTGAGCAGCTGTCATCATGCTTCCCTGTGCAAGTTTCGTGACTCCGAATCGTGAGTATCTTAGATATCTGTAAACAAATACTTGGATGTCCGGTGGGAGTCAAACTGCCGATGGCTTTTATAAATATAGTAAATTGTTATATATCGACGTGCTATGAACAAGAAAAGAGAATGTCACTAAATAGAAGAAGACCATTAAATATCCAGACGCCCTGCGCAAGAGAAGTAAAATGAAGAGAACATCCCGCAGCTCTGCACCCTACTCGCCATTATCCGCAGTGTTGACCTGTTGCTCCACCTCTTGCTCCACCTCCTCCTCCCCCCCTCCTCCTCCTTGTCACCATCCCAGCCTTTCTCGAGCTGTTCAATTTCGGCCTCCGTCGGCATGGTGTATTGCGCCAAGACTGCGTCCCCGTACATCACCATAAATTCCTTCTCTGGAAGATTTTTCCATGCAGCGCATTTTGCCCATGTCTCACAAAATCCGGGAAGGGGAAGCGCGACACAAATACCATTCTTCATATAGTCGTAGCGCTCGCGGACCGTCAAAGTTTCGTTCCAGTAAGTGGGATCAAACCAGTCGATTGGTACTTTCTTCGGAAGAGCTGTAAGTTTTGACCGCTGTGGCATCGGAGGATCTTCGCGACGGCGTTCAGGCCTAGAATAAAATGAATGACTAGTCTATCAGGATAAACAGCAAAATAATGACTTACTTGAAATTTCGACTCTTGTTCCTTGCCATGCGTTGGCGCTGTGCATCTGCCATCCTGAAAAAATACTTCACTTTGTCAGACCGACCCTCCTTCTCCTTGACATGGTAAACCATGTCAAAAGCCGCATCACCCTCTGCAGAATCATCATCAGAATGGGCCTCGGTTTCCTTGGCCAACTTCACAACCCGGTCATTGAAGAGCTGCGCCTTGATAACATTAACTCTACCAATGGCGAGCTATCATTGGGCCAAGAATATCAGAAATCAATTATTGAAGACAAACTAATTGGTACTCGCCTCATTGCGGCATTTGTATGTTGTACACATCTGTTCGGCTTTCGCCACGCTCCCAGGACTCTTAGATTCGGACATTGCAATGGTATGCATGTACGAAAAGACAAAGCTGCGATAAAGCTTGCGCATGAGGGGAAAATTGTGGATAAAAGAAAGGTTGTTCCCCATGTGCGAATAGGCATGTGCAATTGAGACCTGCTCAAAAGTTGTGAGGGCAACATGCTCATGGAGCAGATTGTACACGGAGACAGGATCACCGCTGAGAACATCTGGCGCCCACCGGTTGAGGCCAAGGCAGGCCACAGTCCTGAATATGAAAAGCAAATGTGGCTCCGCGATGCGCCTGATGTTGTTTGAGATGGTACCACCTTGCGGAAGAGTGTCCCTGAGGTCCTGCACCTTGAGTGCAACATCGTGGAGACGACCAGTGTTTTGGTCCAGGCTGGCCGTCACCGAGGTCCTTACTTGCTCCTCAGAGGAAAAGCGCCTATTCAGATGAGCTTTGTCACCATGAGTGACAGTGGGAGGGATGGCGTTCTGGTTGAACAGGCGCCAGAGGACACGGAGATGGAGCTCCAGTGATTGCTGAAAGAGAAAATATAAATCTTGAAAGGATTAAATATTTTAAACACACACCTTGGTCCTTTCTGCTGCTTTTGGGACCTCTCCTCTCCGTAGATGCCAGTCGTTTGGCCGTTTGAGTTTCTTGGGCTGTTTATCTGTGGCCTTGCGAGGTTTCTTTGTTTGTGAAGAGCTGCCTGCCACAGCGTTGTCTGGTTCTGTTCGTTTGCACTTGCCCTTGCTGCCTGAAGCAGAGCTGGTCTGCTCAGTTGGAGGAGGAGTCATAAGAACATCAGACATGGGAGATGGGAGATGAGAAGTAAGAAATGAATTTTTCTAGCTAATCTACATGTGTGGGGAGCACGGCACGTCGAGAACCAAGGATTTGCAGACGCGTGTGAGCGCGTGCGTCTCATCACACGCGAGCATTTCCTGATTTTCTCAAATAGGTAATATTACATAAGAATAGGCCAAACGTCAGCCAAGTACCGGCCAAGTACCGGCCAACTGCCCCAAGAGCAGTTGAAATTCAACTGCCGCGGGTTTTGCCTCCTGTGATATCGGTATCTATGCGTGATTCGACAGACTGAGTGCAAGGAGTTCAGTGGCGCGCGGCGCCCTCACTGAGGGCGTCGTTGAAAATAAAGGCACAGAACAAGGAAGGTGATGACGATAGCTCCTGCTTGCTATGGGCACCAGTCGTGCACCTTGCTTTGTTTACAATGTGGGATAGAGAGTAGTCGGTCATGCGTCCACGCCGCTGGAGACGTGCGTGCATATACCTGCCCGTGAAAATCCCGTTTCCTGTACCGCTCCCTTCATCTCCCTGCCATGCCTATGCGTCTGTGTGTCGTCTTCCGACTCTGTAGCATTGGTCTTGTCATGAATCGTGGACATACATTTGTAATGCGCACCTTGAGTGCTGAAGGACGATACCCGTCGGTATGCGCCCCACAGCGCGTGCTCACGATCCCACAGCTCAGCCCCACGAGTGCCCGATCCATCTCCCGCTCCCTTCATCGTCCTACTCCTAAGTCTACGGGGTAGGAGCGGTGGGTGTCTCGCAGACCGCGGACATCTCGGTGAGTACAGTACGGGGCGGGATGAGGCTCGAGGGTGATATAACAAAGAGGAAGTACGAGAAATGTTGGTGAGGTTGCTGATGCAGGGGAAGACGACAGTGCAGGTGAGGAGGATCTTGAAAGAGTGGAGATAGAAGCGGCCGAGCTGATGTGTGAAGGTAGTTGAGGATTGAGCCGAGGGTTGCGGCTGCGATGCCGTCTGTGTTGCATAACCACCAAAGTCAGCGATGGTTCAAGTAGCAGAGAGGCAACGTACAGTAGGCAAATATGTCTGCAGCGCGGAAGGGAAGACGGCAGTGTGAGTGCGACGTCGGGACGTAGGAAAAGGAGAGGGTACAAACAGGACATCATGCTGATCTTGCAGTGCACAGGCGCCCTCGACCAGACGAATCTCCGGGGCTGGGGACTGACACCACTTGATGAGTGGGTCGAATATGATCTCGTTGCATCCTGTATACCCGCCGCACATAGCATATTGGCTTCAGCTCCTCTCACCCAAAAAGCGAATAGAGCTAAGGAACAGATAAAACGAAAATGGAAAAAGAAAAAAGGGACAAAGGAGAAGCAGAAGACGACTGACCATGCGCATACGTCGGCCAGCTCGCAAGGTCGTCACACCGCAGTCAACGACACCCCTTCCTTGAACCCTCCCTCCGAATACATCGCCCACCTCAGTGTATACTCCTTCTACAACAGCCTCAGCGGAAGATCAAAGTCCTCCGACGCATTTGCCTTAGCATGAAGTCGACGAAGGCAGCGTCCTGCACGGCCGACCAGCGCAAGAAGGCGCGACTTCGCCGTTGGCGCACCCGAGTGAGATGCACTTGTTGATGCGCCGCGTGAAGTGCATGATCCCGTCCTCGAAGTAGTGGTGTGCAACTTGCATCACGTCCGACTCGTGTTGGATGATGGCGATGTCCGGGAATTTGCCCATCTCGGCGCTGTGTCGCGAAGCAGTCCTGTGCGCAAAGTCAGTCGCGCGCCCAATGACGATGGGCTTGGGGCCCATCGTCATGACATTGCCTTCCTTGATGGTCCTCTCTACGTGGTCTGCCCCTCCAGGTGAGTGGTGCATGGGATTGAGAGGGAGAAGAGCGGGACTTGAGCGGGACGTACCATGGAGAGATCTCCCAGATTTTTATGCCGTCCATCCCCTTCTCGTGCGGTACGGTACGCGGGTCATTTTTGGGCCCATCGTAGGCCTCGTCGTCGGTAAAGGAGACTTCATGGTCAGAGTTGATTTGCAGGCTACTACGGGAAATGAGAGTTCTATTTATAGAACAAGGTATTGTAAATTGGGCGGGTGCGTGGGACAGTTGGCAAAATCAAGTGATTGCATCAACTGATCACATCAGTCTAACACATCACGTGATCTTTCCGTTCCGCTTATCATCTACCCCGTCTTAATGGTGGAGGGGGGCGCACGGCGATGTGAATCATTTCTTTGCCGTCTATTCCCTGTTGAGCGCGGGACTTACCAAGGCCGATGCGACGCGTGATGCGCCGATCACTATTCCCTCATTCGTATGTTTACTTCATTCAGACCGCTTATACTTTACGCCACGGCGCTGTGCGCCGTGGTGCGAGCCTCTCGATCGTTCATGATATTTGCCAGTCTTTGTCGTGAACCTTATAAGTTTTTACACTACATATATTCTACCTACAGATCCGCTCTCCCTCAGTTGTCTTGCACTTTGTGTCGAGATCTGAGGGAAGGTTAAGCCTCTAGGTCGATGTGGAAGCCTCTACAAAGATAAGAAACAAGGCATCTACGAAAATTCGATGAAGTCCAAACATTTGTAATTCATCAAAGAAGTGCGGCAACTGCCATGATTTATGCAAACGGCTGTAAATGCACAAGTCAGCTGATGGCCCTAGAAACGGAGACAAGTCACAAATCCTCAGTGTCAGAATAGAAAGAGATGACAACTATTATTAGAGTACCTAGAAACGGAGACAAGGCACAACTACATTCTCCATCAGTAAGAAAAGTAAAATAGAGGAGTGGCTAGAGGAATATACTCACATCCTCAGTGTCAGAATAGAAAGAGATGACGACTGAGGATGTGAACGGCCGGGAGGGACGACGGAAGTATATCGGAAGTCACGTGTGAGCGATAACAGCTGATGTGGCTGTGCTGAAACTCCGCTCGGGGTTATTGTTATTGTTATTGACGCGGAGTGGTCCAATTCCTGAACAACCGCGCTTCTGGGACTATCCAGATGTGTGAGCATCCTCTACCCGGGCCCTATCTACTCCTTTCGACGAGCTATTCTCGAGAGTCAGAACGTTGGTGAGCACCGACCAGCGCTGTACACCGAACCAACCCATGCTACGGATATCGACCACTGCGCCACAGCAAAAACGCGGTCCCAAGTGCGACCGAAGCACGAACCGACCGACCGACAATGCGACCGACTGACCGACCAACCACCCGACGCACCGACCAGGAGACGAAGCAACTAGGAGCACCAGCCCTCCTTTGTCTGGGCGCACGGAGCACGGAACGCCGAATAAGCTGTCGACGACCACGCACGTTGGTATGCCAAGGCCTCAACCCGGCGACAACCCCACCCGATTTGAAATTACCCTATGAAACGCCTTACCTAGCCATTCGCAGAAAGGATCCGGCCGTACCACGGAGTTCCGCCTCCAAGAGCCAATACCGATCACAATTCCTATACCGATCACAAATCCGACCCGACGCCTCGAGCCGATCAAAAACCCCTTTGCCGAGCCAAAGAGTGCCACACTCCCTAAAAAGAGTCGCGCGGTACCAAGCTTGGCGGCGCTTCTCCCAATAAACCAGTAAAACACCTGCCTCGCCGGCTCACAAAAGACGAGTCGGTCGCGTAGTATAAAACACACCCATGTAGTACCTACTTTCTCCAGTGAATTACAGCCCGTATTTTCCCTCACTCTCAGAGTTAATAGCTCAAAATCATTGTTCCTGTCGTCTCTGCACTGCTCGTATCGTATAAACTCGTTGCCACCGTCGCCCGCCGCCTCTGTCCGCTCGTACTCGTCGCCCGAACCCGTGAGTTCTCCGTATTAACCTCGTTCGTCTCGTTGTCGCACGACCGACACCAAAAGTCGCGTCGCTGACCCGTTCCACCTGGGAACGTCGCATTCCATCGCCGCCGTCGCATTGTTGTCGGTTCAACTAACTACAAGTTGGATCATCTTTTACCTTCGTCAAACAACCCTTACAAACCCTGCACACTCGCGTGTTTGGGAACTTTTAACACTTCTCGCCCCCATAGTTGTTAGTTGTTTTGTTGTTGTGCACAGCACCTACAGGCCTTCTAGCTCTATCAACGTCTATCTAGGGAGCTCAATAGAGTGTCAAGAAATTGGTCAGTATCATCATCTTCTCTCGTGCTTGTATGGCCAGTGTAGGGGAAGGGGTGGGATGAACACTTTGTTTTTCTTGTGTGTTGAATGCTAAGTCTAGACAGTCATTCAAGTGCAGTACAAGAATGGAACGATGGAAGCAGTGTTGTTTGGTTCATGCCTCGGTATTGTCTTCTGAAACACAGTTGTCGGGGCAGCATGATGGGTTGGGAAGAACTGGGATGCCCGGTTCTCCAATTTGGGGACGAGCTGTTCAATAGTGTTTGCCCGACCTGTGTGCGTCAAGTGGGCCTACAGGCTAGAAGAGCCCTTGTGGAGAAGTTGTGGTGACGAGTTGAGTAAGTTTGATATGTATATGCTACAGTGTATTATGTTCTTGGAGGGGTTCAACTCTGCTGGTAATGCCAACCGCTCCAGCACACTGCTTCTTGCTAAATGGACGGGTACTATGGGCTTAAACCAGACTATATTAGAGTGTGTAGAAAACCCCACTGTTGCTAACGACGAGGAGTCGTGGCAGAGTTTTGGTAGCGGAGCTTATCGAGCCACTCTTTCCTGGCAGGGGAGCATCTTGGAGGCGCGCGCTACAGTGTAGCACTCGCATTTTGGCGCATGGTGGCTGTATCGTTCACCAATTAAATCTACGGTGGGTACAGAGTTTGCTAATACTGATTAGAATATCTAGGGTACTGTGAAAATATATCCGGTGCCATGCTACTACGTACTAGTTGTGTTGAAAGATCAAAGATAGGCGCGCACCCTCAATGAGGGCAAGCTCAGGACACATTTCATATAGTACAACATATTGTCCAAAATATTATCGAAAGCACAGAATCACAGTGAAGTGGTGTATGATGGCAGTGGTCGAAAGGAGGAGCCGCTCGGTGGTCGTTTTTTTACCCCCCCACTACAGGTCTAGTACTTCACCAAAGCAGAATCGGACAGTGAGAGTTGGATATTAGGATGACAAGCAAGGGATTTAATGGTTGAGGTAGCGGGGACAGGCTTTATTACCAACACAGTGCGCGAGGCAGAATGGCTGGAGGCAGTGGCCGGCAATTGCCGAGGCGCGCTCCCGCCGTGTCAGAAAGATCCCTGACGCGTTTCAACAGTTCAGCCGCGTCTGCTTCAGAAAATTCAGGACGAGGGTAGATCCAAATTGCGCAGCGCACGCAGAAGTTTTTGTGGCGCACGCAGCTGTAGTGAATATTTTAGAAATTGAAAACCAACCCACGGTCAACCACCACCACCAAGTCCCTGGCACTCAAGGTTGAATTCAAGACCACCGACACACAAGAGACGCACTCACTCATCGCCCTTGTCGACAGCGGAGCATCAGGTTGCTTCATCAACACTGCCTACATTGAGAAGCACAAGCTGAAGACCCGACAGCTGAACCGCCCAACAGTAGCCTATAACGTCGATGGAACCCCCAACGCAGCGGGTGCCGTTGAATATGTTGTAGACACAGTTTTACGCTATGACGGCCACTCCGAACGAGTGCTGTTCGCAGTCGCAGGCATTGGAAAGGAGGACCTCATCCTCGGATTCACCTGGCTCCGAGACCACAACCCCAACATTGATTGGGTGACCAAGAAGGTGAAGATGAGTCGGGCGCCGGCGCGGTGCAACACCTGCAAGGTCGAGGCCAAGGAAGAGCGGCGCTCGCACACCAAGCTGAGAGCTGCGATTTGGGCCTGTCGGGCAGATGGGATTCCGACCACGGAGCCCGATCTGCGTGCCCCAACCAGTCCCTACGTCGAAGACGACTCTGACGCTGACGAGTACCTGCCTTACACCCCGATCTTGGAAGAACCTGACCCAGAGTCGGACGACTTCCTCGTGGAAACCTTCCTGAATGGTGATCGCATCTTCGCGACTGCGATCCACCCCCTTCCGACCGAAGCGCACATTCGCGCCAGTCAAACGACATCGCAGCGACTCGCTGAAGTGCACGCTGCGAACTCGGTGCCCAAGTCGTTCCGCGACGCCATCCCGACGCATCTCCACGACTTTGAAGATGTCTTCTCCAAGGTCGCGTTTGACGAGCTTCCCGATCGCAAATAGTGGGACCATGCGATCGAGTTGGAACCAGGCACGTCACCAACTGGTACGAAGGTCTACCCCCTGTCGCCTGCGCAGAACAAGTCGAGCTGGACGCGTTCCTCAAGGAGAACCTCGAGTCGGGTCGGATCCGACCGTCGAAGTCGCCCATGGCATTGCCAGTGTAGAAGGACGGTGCACTCCGACTGGTGCAGGACTATCGGACGCTCAACGCGCTTACGGAGAAGAACTGGTACCCATTGCCACTCATTAGCGAACTGGTGAATAACCTTCGCGGCGCATGGTACTTCACCAAGCTGGACGTCCGATGGGGGTACAACAACGTTCGGATCAAGGAAGGCGACGAGTGGAAGGCAGCGTTTCGGACGAACCGCGGTCTCTTCGAGCTGCTCGTCATGCTCTTCGGCCTCACGAACAGCCCCCCCACATTCCAGACCATGATGAACGACATCTTCCGCGATCTGATCGCCGAGGGTGTTGTTTGCGTGTACCTCGACGATATCTTGATTTACCCCAAGACTCTAGAGGAACACTGTTAGGGGAACGCCCGTTCACGCCCTCCGACGCTCACCGACTGTCCCCCGACACGTGCGATCACTCCCGACCGATCGCGCCCCCGACCCCGACGCTCCGACCCAAGCGTCGGTGTACATACTTATACATCCCTGTCCCTACCTCCCCTTCCAGCGCGCGCCCGATCCCGACGTCCGACATCCCGACGTCGGTCGCCCGACCTCGTGCCCGCACCCTGAGCCACGAGGATCGGACAGCGTCGGGAACGTGTACATACACGCGCCGCTGCTCATCCGTTATCATTTACGTACCATACACCCCAGAGAGCCGGCCCTCACGTATCTTACTCGTATATAGTCATCCTCCTGACATGAGGGAATCCTTTACTCTATTCTCATTGGATTCCCCTCTGCCAGGTAGGTCTACTTACGCTCTCTCTACCGTACATAATATAACATTGGATTCCCCTCTGCCAGCACGACTAAGCTCTGCGCTGAGGTCGCCCTAACAGCAGAATAGAGTAACTCTAGAAACCCGACGAAGCCGACCGATCCGCTTCCGCGCCGAAACACGCGTCTGCTACACGCGACCGTCCAACGCGCGCTCGCTCCGATCGCCTGCCCAGTCCCGTTTCGAGATGTCCGAATTTGGTGACATGTCGCAGCGACCGTTCTCTCCCTTCCTCACGACGGAGGAGCGGTTGGCGAATATGGAAGCCACAATTTCGGCTCTCTCTGCCTCCAATACCTCCAACTCGGCCTCTATGGACCGCCTCTCCGCTCTTTTCGAAAAATTCATGTCGGGGACACCCCCCAATCCCACCCCCGCTGCTCCCGAAGCAGACACGACCCCCCCGCCGCCTGAGACGACCACCCCGCTGCCAGGCTCTCCGCGATCGGGATCGCACCACCTCCGACCGTCGCCCCCTCCCATTTACGACGGCGCCCGATCGGGCGGTCGCGCGTTCTTGAACGCCTGCAAGCTCTACTTCTCCTTGTGCGGGGGAAGTTTCGCCGATGACCACGCCTGAATAGTATGGGTGCTGTCGTACATGCAGCACGGGCGAGCCGCCGACTTCGTCAGTCGGGTGTTCCAGTTCGGAACCGCCAAAGACGTCTTTCCCGCCTGGAAGGACTTCGAAGACACCTTCCGTGGCGAGTTCTTCCTCTTCGACGAGGTCGCCGATGCCGCGCTCATCCTGGAGTCGACGGCGTACTTCCAGAACGGTCGATCGATCGACGAGTACATCGACTCGTTCCGATCCCTGTGGGTCAAGGCGGGCTACCCAGATGGGCGTCACCTGGTCCTCAAATTCCGTCGGGGAATGGACCCGAAGCTCTCGAGGCGACTCGGAAGCATCACCACGGGTCGCCCGCATGACGAGAAGATTGAGGAGTGGCTGAGGATCGCTCGTTCTCAAGATTTCATCATGAGGTCGGAGGACGACTTCCACCGTCGGATGGTCCCGACAAAGGCGCCCGACAGCCGCCCGCCCACCACCGCAGCCGCACCGCCCCCCGCGCTCCTGCCGCACCAGCCCCCAGGCCGATCCCCCAGGGCATCCCAATGGACGTAGATCGGATGCGCGATCGAGTCGCGCCTGCCGACGACCACTGTTTTCGGTGCAAGAAAAAGGGTCACTACTCTTGTGACTGCCCTTTGCGCTGGGACGTGCGCCACATGCTCGATGATGAGCTGGAGGCGCTTATCATGGAACGTCTAGCTCGCAAGGACGCAGTCCCCGCTGACCCGACTCCATCGTCGGCCGACGCGACCACCTCCGACGCCGAGGAGGGTTTTTAATTACACAACGGGTGGAACGTACGCCCCCGTTGTCTAGTCGTAATCGGTTAGCTCCTTTATCCGTAGAATACGCCAATACACCTAATATTGCTGCTATTCCGACGAGTGAACCGACCGACAAAGACGTACAAAACCCCTCCGACCCGACGACACCGATCGCAGTCGCAAAGCCGATCGCCCCGTCGCGTCGTGGCCTACCCCACTGGGAAAAGCGACTCCCTAGTCGCTTCATCGCCGCTGCCTCCCCCTGCCCCAGATCCCTGTGGCTCAACGTCGAACTGGAGACCACCGACACCCAGGAGTCGCATGCCGTCACTGCCCTAGTGGACAGCGGAGCGACCGGCAGTTTTCTCAATGTCGCTTTCGTCGAGAAACACAAGCTCACGACCAAGGTGCTTAGTCGGCCATCCCCGGTTTACAATGTGGACGGCACTCTCAACGAAGGCGGTTCGGTCTCTTGCATCGTAGAAGCTGTCTTGCGATACAACGGTCATACCGAACGAGCCGTCTTCGGGGTCACCCAGTTAGGCAAGCAAGACATGATCCTCGGGTTCAACTGGCTTAAAAACCATAACCCCGAGATCGACTGGGAGACCAAGGAGGTGAAGATGAGTCGCTGTCCGACGCAGTGCGGCACCTGCAAGGACGAGGTCAAAGCCGATCGGCGCGCACGCACCAAAGTGCGCGCAGTGATCCGCGCCTGTCGAGCCGACGGTATACCGATGACTGAGCCCGACCTGCGAGCCCCGACCAACCCGTATGTTGAGGACGACTCTGATGAGGAGGAGTTCCTCCCCTACACCCCGATCCTGGAGGAACCTGACCCAGAGTCTGACGACTTCCTGGTGGAAACCTTCCTGAGTGGCGATCGCATCTTCGCGACCGCGATCCATCCGACTCCGACCGCCGAACATATTCGGGCCAGCCAAACGACATCGCAGCGACTTGCGGAAGCGCACGCTGCTAACTCCATGCCCAGAACTTTCCGCGACGCAGTACCGACCCACCTCCACGACTTTGAAGATGTCTTCTCCAAAGTCGCATTCGATGAGCTTCCAGAGCGCAAGCAATGGGACCATGCCATCGAACTGGAGCTGGGCGCGTCGCCGACGGGCACGAAGGTCTACCCGCTCTCACCGGCAGAACAGGTCGAACTCGACGCGTTCCTCAAGGAGAACCTCGAGACAGGTCGCATCCGACCGTCCAAGTCGCCCATGGCGTCGCCGGTCTTCTTCATCAAGAAGAAGGACGGGTCGCTCCGACTGGTTCAGGACTATCGGACGCTCAATGCGCTCACGGTGAAGAACCGATACCCGCTGCCCCTCATTAGCGAACTGGTGAATAACCTTCGCGGCGCGCGGTACTTCACCAAGTTGGACGTCCGATGGGGGTACAACAACGTACGGATCAAGGAAGGCGACGAGTGGAAGGCAGCGTTTCGGACGAATCGCGGCCTCTTCGAGCCGCTCGTCATGTTCTTCGGCCTCACGAACAGCCCCGCCACATTTCAGACCATGATGAATGATATCTTCCGCGATCTGATCACTGAAGGTGTTGTTTGCGTGTACCTCGATGACATCTTGATTTATACAAAGACGCTAGAGGAACACCGTCGGGTCACGCGACTGGTACTGGACCGACTCCGCGAACATCAGCTGTTCTTAAAGCCCGAGAAATGCGAATTTGAGCAGACTAAGATCGAGTATCTCGGGCTGATCATTTCGCAAGGGCAAGCGGAAATGGATCCGGTTAAAGTCGCTGGAGTGTTGGAATGGCCGGCGCCGAAGAACAAGAAGGAGGTGCAAGCGTTCCTAGGCTTCACCAATTTCTACCGACGGTTCATCCAGGACTTCTCGCACCACGCCCGACCCCTGTTCGATCTGACAGGCAAGGACGTCGCCTGGCGATGGGGAGAGTCGGAGCAGTCGGCCTTTGCCCTTTTGAAGTCTGCGATCACATCGGGGCCAGTCCTCATGTTCCCCGACGACGATTGACCGTACCGCATCGAAGCCGACTCGTCCGACTTCGCAACGGGCGCAGTCCTGTCGCAAGAGTCGCCGTCCGATGGCAAGTGGCACCCGGTCGCGTTCTACTCGAAGAGCTTGAACGCCGTCGAGCGGAACTACGAGATCCATGACAAAGAGATGCTGGCGATCATCCGGTCTCTGGAGGAATGGCGACACTTTGTAGAAGGCGCAAAGCACAAGGTGGAGATCTGGACCGACCACAAGAACCTTGAGTACTTCCTCACCGCGAAGAAACTCAATCGGCGTCAAGCCCGATGGTCGCTTTACCTCGCTAACTTCGACTTCGCCCTCCACCACCGTCCTGGCCGTAGCATGGGCAAACCCGACGCGTTATCGCGTCGCCCCGACCATGGCGACGGAAGCGCCGACAACGCCAACATCGTGCTGCTCAAACCAGAATTCTTCGCCGTTCGTGCAACTGAAGGCCTTGCACTGGTCGGAGAGGAGGATGATGTGCTGAAAGCGATCCGCAAGGGCAATCGCGATGGGGCTCAGGAGGATGCGGTCGCGAAAGCGGCGCAACTGGTCAAAGCATCCAAGATCGCCGGCCGCTCCCTTCGCTTTGGCGAGTGGGGAGAGGAAGGCGGTCTGCTCACGTTCCGTGGACGGATCTATGTCCCGAACGTCCCAGACCTTCGCCGACGCATTGTGGAGCAGCACCACGACTCCAAGGTCGCCGGTCACCCCGGTCGCTGGAAGACGCTCGAACTGGTGTCGCGCAACTACTGGTGGCCCCAGATGTCGCGCTTCATCGGTTCGTACACCAGCACCTGTGACATGTGTCTGCGCACGAAACCTCGCCACCAACTCCCCGTCGGACAGCTGCAGCCGCTTCCCATCCCCGAAGGCCGATGGAATGTCGTATCGGTCGACTTCATCACCGAACTTCCAGAGTCCAACGGCCACGACGCGATCATGAATGTCGTGGATTCGGTCGGAAAGCGCGCGCACTTCATCGCGTCGCACACGACTTGTTCGGCCCTGGGAGCTGCGAACCTCTACCGTCGCCACGTCTGGAAGCTGCACGGTCTCCCCGACGCATTCGTCTCCGATCGAGGTCCACAGTTCGTCGCCGAGTTCACGCGCGAACTATACAGACTTCTAGGTATCAAGCTGTCGGCCTCGACGGCGTACCACCCACAGACCGACGGACAGACAGAGCGTGTCAACCAGGAACTGGAACAGTTCTTGCGAGTCTTCTGCAATGAGCGCCAGAACGATTGGGAGGATCTCCTGCCCGACGCCGAATTCAGTTACAACAACCATGTACATTCGGCGACGCAGCAGACCCCCTTCCTGCTTGACACTGGTCGGCATCCGCGCATGGGCTTTGAGCTGCGTCGGGGCGTTTCCAAGAACGAGTCAGCCGACGAGTTCGTGGAGCGCATGAAGGAAGCACAGGAGGAAGCCAAGGCAGCGCTTTCAAAGGCCAAAGACGACATGGAGCGGTATTACAACCAGCGACACGCCCCAACGCCCGACTACCAGCCTGGCGACAAGGTATACTTGGACGCGACCGACATTTCTACGACCCGACCGTCTAAGAAGTTGTCGCATCGCTACCTTGGCCCTTTCGTCGTGCAAAGGCGAGTCGGCCCGCTTGCATACCGCCTCCTGCTGCCTCAGTCCATGAAGCGCATCCACCCAGTCTTCCACGTCGTGAAGCTCATCCCTGCCGTTGCTGATCCGATCGAAGGTCGTCGATCCGATCCCCCTCCGCCCCCCGACATAATCGACGACGAACCCCATTACGAAGTTGAAAAGATCCTCGATAGCCGAACCTTCCGCAAAAAACTACAGTACAAGGTCCTGTGGAAGGGCTATGGTTACGAAGAAGCTTCTTGGGAACCTCGCGAAAATGTCGCCGCCCCCGATCTGGTACGAAAGTTCCACCGTGACAACCCTGACGCTGCCCGCCACATTCGTGGCATATTCACGTTATCCCCGGCCGTCTTCGCCACCGCGGCCCCGCGGCCCCGCACCGAGTCGTTGCGATTCAAAAGGGGGGGTGATGTTAGGGGAACGCCCGTTCACGCCCTCCGACGCTCACCGACTGTCCCCCGACACGTGCGATCGCTCCCGACCGATCGCGCCCCCGACCCCGACGCTCCGACCCAAGCGTCGGTGTACATACTTATACATCCCTGTCCCTACCTCCCCTTCCAGCGCGCGCCCGATCCCGACGTCCGACATCCCGACGTCGGTCGCCCGACCTCGTGCCCGCACCCTGAGCCACGAGGATCGGACAGCGTCGGGAACGTGTACATACACGCGCCGCTGCTCATCCGTTATCATTTACGTACCATACACCCCAGAGAGCCGGCCCTCACGTATCTTACTCGTATATAGTCATCCTCCTGACATGGGGGAATCCTTTACTCTATTCTCATTGGATTCCCCTCTGCCAGGTAGGTCTACTTACGCTCTCTCTACCGTACATAATATAACATTGGATTCCCCTCTGCCAGCACGACTAAGCTCTGCGCTGAGGTCGCCCTAACAGTAGCAAGGATGAGTTGGATTGCCCGCAGAGCTTTATTGGCAGTAGAGCGGCTTACACCAGCTCTAATATGAAGCCATACAACAAGCGAGCAAACCATTTTCACAATTAGTGCCATAGAAAAGTCGATAAATCGGGTATTATCAGCATGAGTACAAGAAATAACAGACATCACTCACATTTTGGGTAATTTGAATCTTCTGGATGTGTTGGTGCCAGAGATGGCTGTTGATTCTGCTCCGGTGACACTGGTCTTTTATCACGTTTCTCATGCTTGAGACGTGTTGATGAATCGACAACCTGTCCCAATTGCTCGACCCCATCAACAGTTGTAGTATATGCCCTGCACACTGTACAGGTACATACAACTGGCGCCATTGGAGAATGAAGAGGTAAGTAAGTAAAGGTGTGTTCTCTTATCTGTAATCAGCTTGATGCGGCGGCACATTCTCAAACCGATCACTTGTCCAAAGGTGGTAATATTACATAATAATTGTCAAACGTTGGCCCACTGGCCAAGTACGGGCCAACTGACCCAAGGGCAGTTGAAACTCAACTGCCTTGCAACTGCCCTTGGGTTTTGCCTCTTGTGTATACCTCCCTGTGTAATTAATTCTCGAATATAATGCATTCTCTGCCCCGTCGCATGCATCATAAGTGCTAAAAGTCACGGGCATCAAAGCCTTGTCATACTGTGCTACACCTGCCCGTAGTGCGCGCCTGCAGACGCCCCTCATCACACCATGGCCTTCCTCAGCGCCGCACACCTGAATACGTACGCTGGCCCTGCCTCTGCCTGCCGCTAAACTTTCCGTCGAGACGCTCAGCAGACACCCCCTGTCCTGAATCGAAATGACGTGGCCCCCCCACCGCTCACTTTGTTTGTTAAATCTTTGCGACTAATTGTCAGTAGTACATCCCCACCGACCTAGATAGTCAGTTACCTGTCATGTAGAACAACCCTGTATATATTTCTTCATCTCGGCCTTCCTTCCAAGCCTTGTGGGCTGCAAGTCGTTATGGGAGACAGGTTCATGCGCTAACGCGCTCATGGGCGGCGTATGTCCAACACAAATCGATTGTTATATTGGGGCACCTTGCTGTTGTGAAATGTGGGGCGGCGCGATTGTCGTCCGTGTGCAGAGGTCTGTGATTGCAATGGAGGTGTTGATGCCGGCGGCGGCTGGCCCTGCTGGTGGTGGTGGTGGTGGTGACGGTGTAGTGACGGTACCGCCGCGTTTGCGCCGGCATGAGTGCACTGTTGTCGTATGTGTCCACCCCAACATACTCCCTGCCCGCCGCTGCCGCTGCCGCCTCGTACTGCTGGAGGATGACAGAGCAGAGTTATGCTCGTCCCTAACTCCCCAACCCGGATTCCAATGTGCCGAACGTCGTCTTCACTCTATTCTGTCCCCGTCCTCATCCGCCCGCACCCTCGCCCTCGCCTTGCACACCTCCACCCCTCCTTTCCTCCGTGCCAGCCCTCCAATAACGCCTCCCCATAACTCGTCGGAGCGCGCCCTCCCCGCCATCGACAAGTGTTCCAATATGCCGGCCTGGAGTCATGAACACATCCCGCAGCACATCGCCTGCCCCGCCGGCTGTGGCCCAAATACCACATGTACCTCCCGCACCTCGTTTTCTCCCCCCCCCCTCTACATCCATCAACGATGGCATCATGGGCACTGGGAACCAGAACTTGAAGAGGCCCGTGATTAAGTTGTGTCGCAGGGCATAGTTGGCGGCTATCTGCTAGTAGATGATGTGATGGCGTTTGGTGAGGGGAGGGAATGGACAGTGAGGAGGAGAAAAACTTGCAGCGATGGCGGTGTAACAACGGCGAATTGAGAATGAGGGACAAGGAGGTGTGCGCCGGTGCAGAGGAAGCACAGAGGGGTCAAAGGGAGGGATGGGTAGGGATTGAGAGGACGCACTCGAGGATCGGTAGAGGAGGTGGAGGTGGAGCGGAGTGGAGGATGGACGGCGAGGGGTGTAGTGTACGCCCGGTCCGGCGCGGGGCTGCCCATGACCCAAAGCGCGAGCTCCGAACGCAAGGGCAAGGGCCCAGGGAGGGGCACTGGTGACAGGTTGCCGTGGTGGGCGCGGTGACGAAGGCGGGGAAAACGGTGAACGCAGAGATGCCGGGGTGAGTGCGCGAAGGATGTCCAAACAGCATGGACAGGCATGGATGTAGCTTAGCATAGCATACAAGGAAGGCAGGGGTCGGGTAGAGTGCAAGGACGAGGGCGCAGGCGTGGGGAAAGGGGCTTGTGTATTGCGGTGGTGGGCGTAATCGTATGACGGCGGAAATGGGCACGGCGACGGGGACCAGTGGAGGCAGGATTTGGAGGTGTTGAGGATGGTGCACTAGCGCTGTGGGGGAGGGGTACAAGCCTCGAAGCTTGAGCGCTTGAGCTTCGTTGCCTCGAAGGTCATAACCACACAGCTGGTCCAGGCGGCGACGAAGAACCGGAAGGGCGTGCTGGTTGTACAGCCACCGATCACTAATCGGCACAAGTCGACGCTGTCGCACTTCACGGTCTTCACCTCACCGTCTGCTGTGCCCTCCGTTGTCTTAACGTTTTCCCGTTCGTCCAGGGGGTCAACATGGATTGCCAGGGGACAGTTGTGCACGGACCTCGAGGTACGTGTTCCTTTGCTCGATCCCACTGTTGTCGAGCGCCTCCTCAAGCTTCCGAAGCGCGGTAGTAACCCTCTGTCATATGTGCAAGGCGCGATCTCAACGTTGGCGATGGTGGCGGATGCTAGCGAACTTACAATCTTAAAGGTGGGTGGTTCGTCTCCTTCTTTTTGGGCTTGTCGTAAATCAATATCTTTCGTTTCCATCTCACCCTCATCCTTGCAGTCCATCTCTGGTTCCGGGCGTTCAACTTGAAGCTCACGTCTTTTCCCTTAGCATTACTCATCGATAATGCCGCTGCTGCTGAGCCATTGGTGAAACGCGTAAGAACCACCGACGCCCCCACACGGCGTCAAAGCACCCTCTCCGATGGCCAATGACTCTCTCATGCCCACACTCACTGGTTTGAGGTAGATGAGGTTTGACAAACACGTGTCTGCCTCCATCTCAGCATTCGCTTCTTCGAACCAGGCGTTTGACCAAGTGCCTTCACGGGCCCGGTGGGGAAGTCTACAGAGAGCTACGGGTCGAGTAGAAGTTGGGAGTTTATCGGGCAGGAGCAGAACGACGGTGAAGGCGCACGGGATAAGGAACAGATTCTTGGGGGGAAGGGCATCGTCGCCACCACCACACGCTCCCTCTCGCGTGTCGTCGTCCTCTACATCGGCTATGGGGACCCTCGCCGATGTTTCCTCGCCAACCTCTCTGACACGCTGATCCCTCTTGCAGACATCGCCTCCGAGGACTGGCTAACCCCTTCACCTCATACTGCTCCTCTCGTTATGCCTTCCTCCTCTCATCCTACTCACTAGCCGCTTTCAGTGAAGACGACGCTGACAGCACCTACCACGTACAAGCTTTGCCACCTTTCCGCGTTCCAAGCCTACATCACCACCCTCCTCACCCTTAATCGCCATCGCAAGCAGCACCACCGCCCCCAATGCCAGCACCTCGCCTTCCTTCTCGACCTCGTTGACACTTCCACAAGCACCCACTTTGACGACATCTCTCCCGCGCTCTCTGACAGCAAAGTCGGCATTGGCCTCTCCCTGCTGCAAGAGGTGTGGATGTGAGTAGAGGGGGTGCGGGAAGTGGAGCAATGTCCCGCCGTTTGTGGATGATCGTGAGGTAAGGTCGCAAGCGGATTCAGGCGCGGGGTCGGTGGGGGTAGGGGTGTCGTCGAGGCTGAGTGTAGATGCGCCGGTGCTGATGCCGGGACAGGGACAGGGACAGAGACAGGGGAGCGAGCATGGATTCGGTGCTGGGGCAGACGAGACCTAGCATGGACTTGTACCCGCAGCAACAGCAACCAGCGCCTGCGGTGCGCACGTGTTCGAGGTTGAATGCAACGGCGGAGTTCAGCCCCTTGGTTGACTTGGTGTCGTCGCCGCCACAGCAGCAGCAGCAGCAGCAGTCAGCGGAAAGGGAGTCGAAGCGCACTCGCCCACTCGCACTGGAAGGAGTTGGGCATATGAAGGTGGAAGCCTTGGGGGGGGGGAGTCGGAGAGCAACGACATGTCGGTGTACACGCAGTCTGGCATGAGCATGAGCGTGAGTGTAGGGGAGCCCTCCCCGCGCGCGGACGCTTCGTTCACTGTCGGTGTGGGCGGCAACAGCAGCAGCAGCAGTGTCCCGCCGTCTCTGCTTTACCGCGAGTTGGCATGATCCTCCACCACCAATGATGAACGTCGCGTGCATTGGTATTAGATGCAAATCAGCTGTCTATGTGAGTGAGATTTGGATCATCGATTCAACTTTCGCTCAACTAAACGAATTCAACCTATAGTGCGGAGCAGATCACCAGAAGAAAGCGTGGGCCCAGCACAAGACAGTTTGATTTGCAGCGACTTTCTGAGGTCCCTGCACGCGGCCGTGAATTCTCTCCCTATGTTTTCCATATGCCAAATTGACGGGAGTTGCTCCAGTGATTGGAAATAAGGTTTCCCGATGCCCGATACTGTCAGGCCCTGCAAAAAATGTGTTTGCACTATTGTGGGAATTCCGTTCATCGTGCCAACACCAAAGTGCGCATCATCAAGACATGAACGATGAACAGTTCACGCTCGGTAACTCGAACTCCAGTAGGGGCTTTGCGGAAAACGGCGCACTGCGTACGTACAAAGTACTCGTCCCTATCTCAGTACCACTAGGTAAGGTGCGGCCGTTGAACGGCAGGACCAAGATCTGTATGGTATTCTGCAGATACCATGACTCACTTTGAGTCTCCGATCGAGCTTCGGTCAAGGATGTGCCATGTGGACACATTCGTACAATCAAAGTCTCCGGTCGAAATAATTAGCAGCAATAGTTATACATAGTCAAGTTACAGATAGATATATTTTATGAAATCCGAGTCAAAAATGAAAAGAGAGAGAAAGAGAAGTAGAACAAAATGGAATTCGGGAATGAATTCATCAAATCCTTCAATCAAATCCAGCTTCCCCAAGTTTCCCCGTCTTTCTATTCATAACGACCATGAGTACTCAGCGACGACCCTCCTACACCATGCCCAATGCGCCCTTTCCTCAAGACCTCCAATGCGTCTGGCCGATGAACCGCGGCGACCCACGGCCCCACCGCCGACCAGGGCCTCTGAAAGTCGATGAAAGGTCTAGGCTCTGGAGCAACCATATTCACAATCTCATACTCGCGAATCACATCCGAAGGCACACCGAGGACATGGCGTGCTGCATTGAGACTGCGCCCGGCCGACTGGCCAGCGAAGGGCGCACGGTTGGTATCAACGTGCTCCTCGTCCGAGGGGTTGGTGGCGAACGGGGCGCCCTTCAACTTGGCGTCTTCTTGATGATGATGATCTCGCGCCCGCTTCCCCTCCAGGTGTCTGCACTTCCTGGCAAGATTTCTTCGGCGTTTGCGCTCGATAATTGCAATGATCTCGTCCTCTGTTCGAACTTCGCACGGGGGCCGGTGGCGACTCGGTGATGGTGACCAGCACAACGGCTGACTGTGGCGGCAGACGCCAGCGAGGGCAGGCGGGGAGAAGAGTGAGACGGTCGCACCGAAGCTCTTATTGCATTTACTTTGCGCATCTGGCGTCGATGTGAACACGGCGCCGAGACCGACCTGATAATCTGCATCACTTGAATGACATGGAATTGACACAACATACAAAACTGCGTGCATAGTCTAGGGAATCAGGTCAGATATCGCCCCTGCTTTGATTGTAGATAGCTTACCATGGCCTTATCGGTATCATGTCTGCAAAGAATGAGAACTGTGAGAAAGATTGATGGCCGCGCTCACTTACTTGACGACTTCATCAGTGTTCATGAATGATCCATATCCATACTTCTCATAGATGAAATTAAAGCGAGAAGGATCGTTAAAGACGTGCTTGATCCCAGTGAAGGTGTTCAGGATCTTCGCTTCTGGGACTGCGGCAGGACGATCGAAGGTGTATCTGGCCTCGAGCTTTTGAGCTGCTAGGCTCGCTTTCATCTTCGACAGAGTGAAGAACGGAAAACAGGAGTAGACAGAGTTCTGTTGAGGTATGGTGAATGGTCAGAACCAATGACGAGGAGCAACGACGCACATATGAATAGTGTAGCGGCAAGTGGCAAACCAAGAATTTAGGGACTGTGGTTGTAAGATCAACGTAACCGCGAAGGAGCGCAGGGCACAAAGAAAAACGAACTTTGGCCTCCGAAATCTCCGTTATTCATATCTCGCTGGCAGTCTTGGAATCCCCAGGCGGTCAAATTGGCGGCTAGGTGTCGATATTCAGATGCGGGTACCCATGTCAAACATCCTACCATGATACTCACGAGTGAAATCGCTGGTATAGAAACAATCTCCACGGACCTGCTAACACGCCGGGAGTAGTCTGATAACTAGTTGAGTACGGCGCATGACTTGTACGAGCGACCACTCACGGTATATCCGCAAGCAAAGCGAGATCCATCAGTCAGGGGCATGGACCTCCGCCTGGAGCCCAATCTTGGAACAGGGAGGATCAGAGATACGTAATCCAAAGAAAGGAAGATTATTATACATATAGTTCCAAATTGTCGACGTGGTGATAGAGTTGACAAACAGCGCCCTACAGATAAAGTTGATCGATATTCTTAGTTACGTGAGGAAACAGGCGCACTACGATAGCAGGATCTGGATACCACTCTTCGAAGGTTTCAAACGCTACAGAGCCAATCAGAGAGATGTTCGTTTGCTCGTCGGGTGCACAACTTACGCTTTAAGCCGAGGAACACTCTGAACTCATTCATGGTGCACAGTCCCCACTGCCTCGCCTGTCGAATTCCTTCGACTTCAGCGATCCTCAGGACTTCTGGCGTGCCACGACCGCGGAATGCACCAGCAGGGTTTTCCGTGGCGCATTGGAGAACATCAGCAAGGTCATCGTCTTAAAACTTTCCATCAGGACCACGCGCCAAGCTATAACGAGAAACTGTCTGATGAGGCAAAAATACCATAGAGGAAACGAGGCACATACCCAGCGAAGACACGTTGAGAGGGCGTCGAAGATATTTCTGTGAATAAACTTGTCATCGAAGTGACGTCGGATGCTGTGATCTACGGGGGACATTCAGCTTATTGACCGACACGAACAGTTGAGGACTCTGACCTCGTCGAAAGACTTGCCGCCAAACGCAGCGCGGAACACATTTTCGCTCCATTTCTGGTCCTGTTCCGAAATAGTGGCGTGCCACTGAGCCCAACTGTCAACCAAAGGTGGGTATCTAAAAGCAGAAAACGCACACGATAAAGGATATTGAATTCCACGCTGCAATGGTTACCCTGCCCCCGTTTGACCTTGAGTGACTTGGTGTCGATGACCTGTTGCATCCGCGTTCTCAGAGAAACTTCCATTGGTGCATCAGCTGCAACATACGTCTAAGGCATCCATGTTCCAGTTGCAACCCTCAGAGGAGCCTAAGAAGCCGGCCACGTAATTGCCCATGATCGCGCTCATGAAGTGACCGCAACTGAAAGGATGATCAGTATCATCGTTTCGGAGCAATATCAGGGACGAACTTGACAAGCCTCGCTGTCTGAAATATTTCTTCATCCTGAATTGCATGCGCCACGGCATCACTTGGGGGCGGATCTGACAATTTTTTGAATTCATTGATCTGTAGTAACCTCCGAGCGATATACTAGCAGCTCTCAATGAGTCAGGATATAAAGAAGTCGAATGCGATCTTACATGATGATTCCGGCTGAAAATGACAAGTAGGGCACTCGTAGCGGGAGGCGCGAACAGGAGGCGTTCTTCTGAGAAGGTGTCGGGGAACAAGAAGCCCCGGCCCGCAGCCTTGTCACGAACCTTGTCTTGGGCAGCTTGATCTGTGAACAAAACTAGTATCGAGGGCGATGGATGGAGATAGAGAAGGCTGCTCACTATCACCGTAAAGGGGGCTGAGATCCAGATATGAGCTGGCGAGATTGATGTTCATGTCCTGGGGGTCAGTTCGAAAGAGGGAATGCGTGACGATAGACGCAAATGCGAATATCATGTTTGACATCCCACCTGCGTGGATTTGATGCTAAGATAGGGAGATCAAATTTGAAGATTCTTTGAACACTCAGATGAAGGGTACTGGTACTCACATCACGCCTCTTAAGGATCGTATCGAAGACAAGACTGGGATCAGGGAGAGAGTGGCGTGGCAGCCCTGCTTTACCCTGGACGCTCCTTGAATAAGGTGTTCCGCCGCGACCTATGTTGGTATTTTGAGCGGAGTTACCGCCTCCATCCGCTTCTCTATAGGTAGAGAAAGGACCCAAATAGGACACAGGAGGGTGGGGAACCGTGTTGTACAGTGTTCCTATGACCGAGTTGTTCATTTTCTTCGTGACGTCGTCATCACGATCCATTCGAGCAAGCATTCCCAGACCCGCTGCGAACTACAATAGTTGAGCTTTGAGATAGATACCCAGGTTTCATACATGAACCTACCGCTCCCTTACGATCGTCAACTAAGGTGGGGTGTGTCACGGCATCTGTGAATGCAGCCTGGAAGTATGTTAGAAACGGTCATAGTATACTGAAAACAAATGTTATGAACGAGCAGGCTCAAGTCAGGTTTGACACCCCCTTTCTGTCTGAAGGTGTCTATCTGGGCATTATTTCTGCGTCAGGGTGCCGCGACATGGAAAGGTGTACAGATGAAGCAGTGTCACCTTGTTGATCAAATTCGTGACCCTGGCATGCCCTTCACGCTTCGCAGCTGGGTCGCTCGATATTTGCCAGTCATAATAACCATCTGGAGCAGTGGGTAGCAAGCGAGACGAGAGGTAAGCAGAATCGAAGGCCATAGAGGCAACCTGAGTTGGCGTGATGTCCGCCATTGTGGGCTGCTGGTTGCGGGTGCTGTGGTCCTCGGGCTTTACAAGGTTTTATATACCTCGTTGAGAGCAGTAGAAGTCAAGAGAAGCATGATGATTTGGGTAGCGGTGACGTTTGGGAACGAGAAGGCGCCGCAATTTGCCAGAGGGTAATACAGCGGAAGATACTACTGAACACTACTGCGTGAAATGCTTGGTGGCCGAGTGCACGACGTTGAGGGCGTGCGTACGCGTATTGGTATTGAGAGACACCACTGGTATATGTCGCACAAGATGCAGAGGGTCAGCGACGAGGATGATTAGACACCGTGGACAAGAACGTACCGTAGCTGTCATTACAATTACTCTGCGCATCTGGCGTCGACGTGACATGTAGTGAGTATGTCGAGACTGACCTTGTAATTTTCAGCGGTTAAACGACATGTTATTGACACGACACGCCTCCAACCGGCGCCTGGGCACATAAGCATCAGTTTGAGTTGGGCGTCAGAAAGGTTTGAAACACACATTCTTTCGCTGCTATGCTTCCGTCTTCCTTTCGATGATTCCGAGGATCGCAAGAGGGTGTCGCGGCGAGGTGGGTGCTGTGGCAGATTAGCAGAGTCAGCGGTGGCGTGAATAAGTAATTGTAGCAGTCGATCAACAAATCGTCGACACGATACGCCTCCGTCGTCGCCTGTGGACACAGGCATTAGTATGAGACGCGCGCTGAAGAATTTTAGAAATGCACGTTCGTTCCTTGCCATGCTGTCGAGTCGATAATGGAAAGTCGGTGTCGCGATAAGGTGGGTGCTGTGGTGAATTTTCAGAGACGGCAATGGATAACGCAGAGTAGGAGGTTAATTGGAAACAAAAGTAGAATTATATTATCTTGTAGATGTAACAATGCTAGCATTCAGCAAAATTACATGGGTGGTGCGGAACTCACTCGAACGTGTATGTTGTTGGCCCTCGGGTGTACGACGGAATGGGGCGCCGGATACTGGAATTTAGACATAAAAATGAATGGAGACAACGTAAACGGAGGAGTCGACGTACCTCGCGCATCACCGGTCCAGCCTTCCAGGGTACGGCTGGTGCAGGACTCACATAGCCATCTGTGTTGTTGGCCCTCGAGTGCACACCGGAATGGAGCGCAGGATACTACTTAGAGTAGTATATATCAGTGAATGGAAGCAACGTAGACGGGGGAGCTGACATACCTCACGCATAACCGGCCTAGCCTAGGGGTGGTCGGGAAGACGACATGCATGTTAAAGTTTGGGGGTTCATGGTTGGGCTTGGGCACATAAGGATCATCGGACAACTGATAAAAAAGCAAATCAGCATCAGATCAGAGGCCTCGACGTTAAGGTTTCGGGCACAGCTTAAGCATTCTCTCGATACGGGAGGAAGAATGTTCCAGACCGGCACCGTCCAGACCGTGAGGGAGAAGTAGAACGATTCTGCTTTGCTTAAGCCATTTCGCTACAGACTAATTAGTCATAGACCTAAGGATTTCGACGATCCATGTTTTACTTTTTGCAGAAACCACGTAGGTATCAATGATAACCTGCGCACCATTGAAGAAGTTGCCAAACTGAAGCCACATTGTTAATTTGAAATATTTATTACTCGTTCCCAGGCTCCTAAAACCAGCACGCTCGTACGGCTCGATTTCGCATCTCTGCGTGCGCGGCTTCGACACAGCAGAGGGGGGAAGGGAGGGAGTGACTTGTGGAGACGAGAGGGAGGTCGCGAGTCATGAAGTGATGACGTGACGAATTGAGGTGCAGGCGGTGGCGTAGCAGGTACCGAGGGCCCGCCACAGGCGGGCCCCCCGAAAAACTTTTGATTGCGAGGAGCGAAATGGCTAATGAGAAGAGGTAACAAGTGATGTTGACGGGGTGGATGGTGGTGAGAAAAGGATGGAAAGCGAGGAGCCGGTGGAAACAAAAGAAGACGAAGCCTCAACGACGAAGACGACCCCGCAGGGACGCCAGCTGCTGCTCCGCGCGCACCGCGGGGTTATCCCGGATATAAATCTTCCAGGCGGCGGAAGACCAACGCCCCAGCGCCTGGATCACGGCCTCGGAAAGCCCCAACCCGGCGTAAAAGGTGGCCCCCCCCGCCCGCGGGGAGTGCCCCCCAAACTCTCGCCCAAGAACCGCGAAGAGGCGCTTCTCGAACCAAGACCGAGTGGGATGGGACCCATCTTCCCGCAAAAAGAGGGCCAGACGGCTGCCATGAAGACGATCCCGCCACACAACGTACTCAAGGAGCAGCGCGACCGGATCAGCGACGTCCTGAGCAGTAAAGAGGATGTCGGTACCCCGATAGAAGGGGTCGGACTTGTGGTAGGGCAAGTGGTACTGGGCACGGCCGGCCGGGAAGGAGAGCGACGACCGCCGGATGACCTTACGCAAATTGAAAAGCCCCCGGCCGTCCTTCTGCACCAGCTCGCCGGAACGATGGCAGGCGTAGAAGCAGCAAGCTAGGATCACGGCAAAAAGGAAGTCATCATAAGCGCCGGAAGCCCGTGCCTTCTGGAGGAACAACCCAAGATGCGCGACCCGTAACGGGAGCTTTCGACGAACAGGATCGGCGCGAATCTTCTTGGAACCGCGAACCGTCGCCTGAACCAGAGGGTGAGACCTATTGGCGTCGAAGTCGGGGAAGATATCACGAAGAAAGTGGCGGGCGCCAGACAGATATTTTGGACCGGATGCGACATATCGGGAGGTGAACGCGACGTAGCGGGATAGTGTAAGGGGAGTGGGGTCGAGTGGCAGATTTGCGCTGATACAGAAACGAATGTAATCGCGGGCGCCGGTGGCGTACCCAAGGGCCGTGGACTTCTCTATGGCGTTCACCTGGAGGTGCAGCGCGTACGAGTCCAGCTCGCGAAGGTCCACGGGGGGGCGAACCGAGCGCGAAGCGCCCGATCCGCCCAGCGCGCTCAAAAGCACGCCCTCCAGCGCGCCGGCAAAAGCTCCCGAGGGGGAGAGAAGAAGCGGACGCGGTCGGCCGGAAACTTACGGCCATACTCTTCAAGCATCAAGCGAGAGAGGAGGTCAGCCCGGACGTTCTCCGTCCCCGGGATATGGCAAACACGAAGGTCGATGTTAGTCTGCAAAGCGATACCCGCAATCGCCAAGAGCGGCCCATTATGCAGAGACTCCGCCACACGCAGCGCGTTGAGCGCACCGACAGCGTTGAGACTATCAGACCAGATAAGAAGACGACGGGGAGGGGAAGGCAAAGAAGCCGCGAGGTGAAAGGCAGACAGGATGGCCACCAGCTCCAAGAAGAAGATGTCGATGCGGACGCCGGGCGGACAGGGCTGCAGCTCGTAGCAAAAAGCCCGGTTGCTGAATACGAAACCCAGGCCCTTCGACGTGCTAGCGTCCGCCCACATCACCATATCCGCGTCCTCAATGCGCCACCACCCATCCTCGATGAAGCGCACCCCGATGGCGGACGGGATGATGTCACGAAGCCAGCTAAGGTCGGCCACCACCGAAGCGTTAAGCGGTATACCACGGGAAGGAAGGCTCTTCCCAGTCATCTTACGGTAGAGCTCCGTGAGACACGGTCGACCCCATGGGAGAACGTTTAGAAGCCAGTTCAGGTGGCCTCCGAGCTGTTGCCAGACCCGTAGCGGGGGATGTCGCCGGGAGGAGGAGAGGAATTCGTTGATCCGCTCAATAATGTCACTGACAGTGTCCGGAGCAAGGGAAAAAGTCCCCAGATTCGCGTCCACCCAGAAACCGATGACCTTAAGCACGTCGCCATGTTCTTGCTTGCGATCCTCCCAAGGGCAACCGACGGCGTCCCAAAGGAGAAGGAGCTGGACCTGCTTGCGAGGGCGATACCGGCCGTGGAACCAGATAACGTTGCCCTCTAGATCCCAGCAGAAAAAATCGTCCATGTAGACGTGAAGGCCGATGATCCTCAACTTGCGAACACCAAGCCAGCAGAGGAGACCAGATACGGCACACCAGCAACGAGGCGAAGCCCGGTTCCCGAAAACGAGGCGCCGAACAATATGAAGGACGCCGTCAACGCGCACTACCTGATGGAGTTGCCAGATAGGGTGTGCAGGAAGGTTCAGGAAGGCGGACGCGACATCCGACTTCCAAGTGACAAATCGTTCACCGGGATGAGCCCGTCGAGCTTCACGAAGGGTCGTACCAAAAGAGTGCATGTCATCGTACCGCACCTTTCCCGCTTCCTTTGGTATCCCATCGTTGATCCCGGACCCACTATGGTCTGTAATGACGCGACCCTTCCCGTTTTGCCACACGACGAACATGGGGGACAATTTCATGCCGGCCAGAAGCTCGGTAGTCTCGAGCGCTTCAGACCACCGCCCCGCCTTCATCTCCTTGTCCCGAAAATTGCGAATGGCTTTGAGATCGAGGTCCTCCACGGAGTAATTGTCCATCTTATCCGCCACCTCTGCCTTCCAATCGCCTTCATCGAAAGGCCAGAAGCCCTCGCGCAGGCCGGTAACGACTGACTCCACAAAAGGTTGATTAGGATGATCGTGGAGCATGGACTCGAATTTGTCCACGTCGAAAGGAGTTTCTACTTTAATATGGTGCTCCATGGCCAGCAGGGAGCGTTTTATATCGGGGTCATCGAGTAAGTGAGACGGTGGCATAGGGAGGGGAGGAGCGGTTTCGGTGTAAAGAGCAGAGGGAGAAATATTTTCGGAGTGAGGAGAAGAAGAATCAGACCAGACATACCCCCGGCGGAATCGGGGAGCACTAAGAGAAGGGGATTCTGCCTTGCGTTTCCCTACGAAACGTTTAGGCCCGGCCAGAGCCTGCGCCACCTCGTCCTGTTCCCGCTGCTCGTCTAGCCTGGAGGAGAATGAGGCAGGCTCCTTCGTCTTTTGCCCGGTGTTTTCCACCACACTCGCAGCAAGAGCCATGCTGACGCCCACCCGGGCAGGACGACTCTTCGCAAAAACCCAAGTTCCAGTTCTGGCAAGGGACGTTCTTCCGTTTAGGATTGGGTGAACTTGGTGAACCAGAGCCCGAAGACGCCTTCCGCTTCCCGAAACCAGACGAAGAGGAAGACCCCCGGAAAACCTGGGCGAAAAGAGGCGTCTGAAGTTCGACGCGATCGTCAAGCCGGAAAGGCAACTTGGCATAACGGTCCCGAGCGTCGACGTCAAACTGAATCGCCACCGACGTATTAGGCGACGCCCGGAATAGCTCGATAACCACCTTGCGGTACCCCTCCAACTCAGAAACGCGGTGGATATAGACCAACCCGACCGCTTTGGCCCATGTGTCGAAAACTCTGCACCAGTCAGCTTCAGTGCGAACCCCCCGTTTCGCGGACCCCTGATCGCGCCGCACAAGAGCGAACCCGCCCAGTAAGAGACTTTGTTCGTCGTTATGGTCGTACCCGCGATCCATGGTAGCGTATAATTTCTCAAAGTCCACATAGTGGTCCTGAACGATGGAACGCCACATCGAACGGGAGATGGGATCGGGAAGAGGTTGGGTTTGCAGAATGTTAATGATCGCATCAACGACCTTGTCAGTGGAGAAGGCGCGTCGCAGCTTCCACGTCTCGTTGAGATGAGGGTCCCCGATGGAGGTGGCCAGGTCCCCAAGGTGCGGCGCCACCGCCAAAACGGAAGGGGGAAGCACAGGCTCCGGACCCGGCGCGTACCCAAGTAATTCAGCAAGAGCGGCTGGGTCAAAAGGGTGATCCTCTCGACCCGAGGACGCGTCCACCCGGAGCCGTGCGATCTTGGCTTGCAAGATTGCCCATCCGGCGGCGTCCACGGCTTGGAGACGCGCCGCTTCCTCTCGTCTTCTGTTCTCCTCTTCAAGGGCCGTTCTCTCAGCCCGGAAAGCTCCCAACTCTCCCTCGGGAAGGTCAGGCGTCGGTTCCCGAGAGTTTGGTGCATCGCCTGGAGCCGACTCCCTGACAGGCCTTGAGGGAACCGACCGCTCGCGTTGAGCAAGACGTTGCTCCAACAGTTCAGCGTAATCTTTCCCTTCCTCGAGGGAAGCCCCCTCCGCGACCAGCTTGTGAACAAATTCGGAGGGCGCCAGGCGTCCTGCCAAGACGTCTTCGACCAAGCCTTCGAACTTTGCGGCACGAGAGCGAGTTTCTTCGGGATCACGCTCCACCAAGACGAACTGCGAGAGACTGGAGGAAGGAGCATCTTCAGACATGTCCAAAAAGAGTTGTTGATGTCGAGCGTAGTGAGAAGTAATGCGAGCGAAAGTGTAACTGGGAATAGGATAACGAACTAAGTGAAATAAGAACGGTTAGAACTTAAAGTCTAAAGTAAAAGAGAGCGGCGATGCCGTGGGCGTACGATCCAGGGAAGTTCGACGAAGTCGAGCTGGGGATCGGCAAGTGAGTGCGGAGCACAAAGGCGGGGCCTAGGAGGCGGCTTACTGGAAACCAGTGATAGGGTTTTTGACAAGAGCGAAGGTAGCGACCTAAAGGGCTATCACTGGAAACCGAGGAGGCCGTGAGCTGGATCGCAGCTTGTGAAAGGGCGCGGGGCGCATACCTGGGCTGGGGCGTCGAGGACGGCGGAAGACAAAGAGAGGGGAGTCTCCCAGCCCAGGACTTTTAAAAGCTCGAGACCGAAACCTCCGAAAAACTTCCTCCAGCACCGCATCTGCTAAAAGATAGCGCGGTGCCGAGGTTCGGAGGGTGGACCAGAACTGAATGTAGGATGGAATTCGGACTCAGCGCATGCGAGAACTGATCCGCGCCGGGGGCGCAACGTGGGGCACGTGAGGGGTCTGGAAGCGGGCGCAGAGGCCTGCGAAATTCCTCCTTACCCTCGGAACCCGGAATTACGACGAGCCACGTGCAATGTATTATATGTAAAATTTTATCTTATCTTATCCAGCCAAACATGAACAATTTTCTATCCAAACAAACAAAAGGAAGGCTCAAACTCGCGGTAGAGCGGCTAGCAAAAAAGGGATTCGGGGATCCCGGCATTCTCTGGTAAACCCTGCCGTAGGTGCTAGTTAACTCGTCGCTTACACTGCGGGCATAAGCCCATTTAAGCGTGAGACATATGGTGTAATTATTATGTAGTTATTTATAATATGACCAAAAAAAGATTGTCGATTAAATGATGAGTTTATTTAAAATATATTCCGCAAAAAAGTCCACCTCAAAACCGGTGACAATATCAAAGATATATTACAAATACAATCATGTTGCATTCACCGGCGAAAACTCAAAATTATTAGTAATACTATCACCATTTATCCGGGGAGCATATGTTGAACATGTGGTAAAATATAGTTTTTTTTTTTTTTTTTTTTTTTTTTTTGGTGGAGCGTTTGGTGTAGTCTGCCGACCGACGACAACGTCGTCTCCTTCAGACCCGCTGGTGGCGGCCAGGGACATAGACCTGGCCTGGGGACCTATTTCTAGGAGGAGGTAATGCATTTACGCACGCTGCATGATTGCAACAGTGTGGGACTCGATCATTAGATAATACCCACTAAAACCCCCTTGTGGCTGAACGAGGATGGGATTCAAACTCGCGACTTTCTGCACTTGTCAGAGAGTCACATGCCCTTGGCCGGAAACGATGGTGCCACTACGCCATCGTTACCCCCTGGTAAAATATAGTTGATGGATTTGTTTATCATACGAACGGTGTAACGGGCGTTACCGAATATGGTAGCGATCGTTGTTTGTCTGTGTTTATTTCTAAAGGTGCTGGCCATATATAGCCAGCACCTCTGTATTATATAATCTTCAGACTTATACATACCTACATCTACACACAATCCAATCAGTGGTCGTGTTTAGTTTGGTGTGAACTCCTAAGTCTATTCACACCCTTACAAACGGCCTATCGGCAAGAGATTGATCGGGAGTTTATTTTAAATATATTCCGACATATGATCGATGCGATCATATGACATCACGCGCCAGTAATTATAACGGCCGCCAGATGACGCGACGAGATAATATAGATACAATATTATAATAACATTATACTACATATTCAGTATACGGCAGGCGATACGCAGCAAGACTCTGTAGATTACGGTCCAAGAAAACAAGAAATTTGCCTATGGAGTCCAAAGTCAGTTTAGATATGGTTTTAGAAGGTCGTACGTACCTTCGAAGATCAATCGTCGTCAGATAGCTCATCCATCTTACGTACCCCTCGCTTTTGCTGCATTGATTATTGCTTTGATTATAATCTTATACCACTTGGTAAATTTACACTTGCAGATAAAGCGCGCCTTCTTGATGCGACATACAACCTTTTGGGCTTCAACGGCGGGCTTTAACGAAACACACTAGAGTATATGTACCTACACAACATGCCACACTAAAGCGCCAGTGCCATCATCACAACTAGGGCTGCACACCATGCCGTACAAACACGGTTGTACGGCACCGTAATACGGCCACCGTGCCGTACCGTCGAGGATCTCGGGACCTTTTCCATCATACGGCTTTTGTACGGCTCTGTAACGCGATGCTTTTTCAGCTTCATATGTGACCGTAAGTTTATATACATGCTAAATACTCACTTTGATGCATTGACTTTTGTACTTCAAGGGACCGATGGCCGGCCGTCAATCAATAAACACGGTATACGGCCGTACCGTTGCCGTACCGTGCATCCTCTGAGCAACACGGTCCACGGCCGTGGCCGTATGACGGACGGTGTGCAGCCCTAATCACAACCCCCTGCACTGCCACGTCCTGCACGCCGAGGCTCTGGATCATGATCATGTGATAGTCGTGCGACAAGATTTCCAATAAAAGCTCAGAATCGAGGCTGAATATATTTTCAAAATGATCAGGATAAATTCGCCACTCAAATATCACTGATTATAAAGATAAATCTGTCACTGATGTTCACAATAAGATCAACTTGATATCCACCATCAATAGAGTAATCAGATTTTAAAAAAACTCCAAATATAACTGAAGTAAAGTGGGATCTTATCACTAAGATAATCTTGATAAGGCTTACGCAATTCGAGAATAGGAAAAAAGGGAGAGGAAAAGAGAAAGACAAAAACTAGAGAAAGATACAATCTGTGGAGGGGGTTCGTCGCGCGCGCACGACTCGGTTAAGGTTGTCGGGCGCGGGAAGGACTTCCCCGGTACAAAGGGCGGTGTGTGATTATGTAAGCGAGTGAGCACGACCACCCACTTGGAGCATGGCTCTACGTCGGTGAACAGCCGAGCTGCCCAGATGGAGATAATAGATTTGTACGAGCCGAGTTTACTAGACTAGACAATGACTCAGTGTTGGCGCGCAGCGGCGGGAGCAACAGCTGAGGAGAGATGGCGGTTCGAGTTCCTATAAGTAAGTAACAAGACGAGAACCTAAACTACATATGGGTGAACAAAAGTAATAGTTCTCCAGGAGAACTCTCAATAAACAGTTAGTGTAGTAATGGAAGGTAGAAAGAGCCCGACGGCTCGTAGCATAGAGTAACACATAACTGGTAAGGTATGAAACACGAGATGGTGGACATCAGGAAAAATTGACTTGTCTCCATAGAGGTACGGAGCTTTGGTAACTCGTGAACTTCGCGGACCCAAGTCCCCTTTAGGTAATTGTCCGTAACTACCAGCCAAACTCCTGTAGCACTCTGTAGCACTCTGTAGCTGTCTGTAACAGTGCAGCTACAGATGCTACAGGAGTTATATAGTGCTCATATTTCACAGAAAAGCATTTATATCAAATCAAATGTATTCACAAAATAATTAACTAGACATATGTCAACTGTCTACAGCACTAACCAGAGTGAAATGATGATCCCATAAGCATGGGCAAGTGGGTCAAAGACAGGTGAAAGGTGGAGAGGGGGAGGGGTGTTTGAGGTGGGAGGATGTGGGGGGGGGGGGGGTGTTTGGGGGGGGGGGGGGGAGGATGTTGGAGGTGGAGAGGGAGAGGGAGGGATGTGAAAGGTGGAGGGAGAGGGAGGAATGTGAAAGGTGGAGAGGGGGAGGGGGGGTGTTTGGGGGGGGGGAGGATGTTGGAGGTAGAGAGGGAGAGGGATGGATGTTTGAGGTGGAGGAGGGATGTGAAAGGTGGAGAGGGGAAGGGGGGGGGGGTGTTTTGGGGGGGGGGAGGATGTTTGGGGGGGGAGGATGTTTGGGGGGGGGGGGGGGAGGATGTTGGAGGTGGAGAGGGAGAGGGAGGGATGTAAAAGGTGGAGGGAGAGGGAGGGATGTTTGAAGTGGAGAGGGAGAGGGAGGGATGTTTGAGGTGGAGAGGGAGGGATGTTTGAGGTAGGAAGCTATCATTTCAAGAGCCTTAAGTCACCTGAAGAATAAATCGGGGCTTACCATGGCCATGATTTGACACCCAACAGTCCCGACACTTGCTCCCTTCCTTGAAAGCGGCGGCACGGCCTCTGTCCAATATTAACCAGCTGCATAAGAACTTCAGCTGACTGGTAGATAAGAGATATAATTTGTGAAACTCACCTGGTTCCACCATGTGGCAGTGGGGACTCGAAGACGCGAAGACGCGTGTATGCACCGAAAAAGAGAAGGAAATTTTAAAAAAGAGGCAACAAAAAAGAGTTCAACAAAGGTGCTTGTGCCACAGGTGGGACCAACATTCATGGTCATCATAGACTGATCACAGAGCACCCACTGTCCACAGGAAGACAGGAGCAAAAGGCTTGAAAAAGGGAAAGGGAGTGGGAGGGAGAATGCGATGGTGCGTTGGGCTGGATGCGGGTGGATGCGGAGTCGGGCGGAGCTTGAAAGCACTTGGGGAAACATTTTTCGTCAAAGGCCAATGCTGGATGTGAGAACATGCGCAGACGTGAGGATGTATTAATGACCTTATGGTGCAGCGGTTGTTACACATGCTTCTGCCAACTGACTTTAGGATATGAGATCATGGGTTCAATTCTTTCCGGTTGAATTATTTTTTGCCAGCACGGACATAATTGAGGCGCGCACTAAACAGCGAGCTCAATTGTAGGCATGGTTGAGTACCATCTTTTTGAAGAGCATATCAATTGAGAGCAATACATATAGCAGGTGTGAGCTCCTGAGATTTATATACCACTAGTGAAAGCTACAGACAACTACCAAAGCTACAGACTGGTACGTAGTACAAGCCGGCCATCTACCACAGCTCCAGATCTTGGCTGTGTGTTACGGATCACTTCCGTTTTTCCTGATGGAGAGATGCATATTGATAGCGAGATATGTTCCCGCGCCGACGGCGCGCGTGGACGATGCGCGTCAGGGTTGCGAGGGCTCGGGCCGATTGATTTCCCAACAGGAGACATGCGAGAAAGATAGATTTATGAGGTGAGAAGATACAGTAGTTTACATAGGTAATTTGTATTTGTGGGCGAACTCCTGACGGAGTGTAGCCCAAGCGCGAGTAATAGCGTTAGGTACGAGAAAATCAAGGCGACGCCAGTAAAGTAAGAAACATAAAGAAGACCAACCGCCGAGTTTCATGATGACTTCAGGGGGAACGCCGGAGGCGAGCAACTCGATGACACCGCCGATACGGTAGCTGTGGCCGAAGACGGGGTCAAGACTATGAGCCAGAAAAATTTTGGAGGTGGTAGATAAGAAAAGGGACTTAATGAGAGGGGTTGAAGAGATCTCGGTACGAAAAGCGAAGAGGTGGGATGAGGAAGAAGGGTGGTTGAGACGTAAATGCTTGTCGAGAGCGCTGATAGGGCAGAAGATATTGTTGGTAGCGGTCAGGATACATTGGATGCCTGTGGGGGAGGTCTTGGTATGGGGGATGTGGAAGGTTATAACTTTGGATCCGTTGACAAAGGAGGATTTGAAGTTGGAGGAGGAAGAGACATGGCGGGATGGCGAGAAGGAGGTAGAAGGTGGAAGGATTTCGCCTAGACCACGACAGCCCCAGAAGGCGACGAGGGCCGCCGCCCAGACGGCGGCACCAAAAGGAGAGTCGAGGTCGAGATCGTTGCGTAGGCAGAGGAGATGGCGTGCTGTGATGGGATTGCGCGGGGGGCGTTTGAAAGGGATGCCAAATTTGTCGGCAGTTTTTTGAAGGGACAAGACCCATGGGTCGCGACCGTGCCATTCAGCGCGGTGGATGATATGCCAGGCGCGCAAACCGCTAAGCCAGTTACGTACGCAGGCGCCTGAGCAGGAAGACGAGGCGTCGGCGATAAAAGCGGAAAGCAAGGCGTCGGAGGCGGGCATACGAAGGTTCTCGGATACGCGGAGGCGGTCGCAGAATTGTGTAAAACGGAGAAGGCCCGCACCATAAGATTGTCGAGTGGATTCAGACAAAGATTCGAGTAGAAGATGGTAAATTTGGGACTAGAGGTTAAGTGAAGCGAAATAAGTGAAACGAAAAGAAACAAGTTCTCGAGGTGGCTGTGTTTTATGAGACGGGAGGGAGCGGGCGGCGAGGCTTAGAGGATTTGGATTGGCAACGAAGAGGCCCGGTGCTACGGTGCAGGAGGTAACACGTGGTGGTGCAGGTAAGGTTTCTAAGGGAGGAGGTTGACGTTGGACGGCAGGCTGATTAGAAGAGGGGACAGAGCGTCGAAGGCAGCGGAATAGGCCAGGAGCAATCGTTGAAGAGGTAGTGCGTGCTGGATACTGTGTTGATTCGAACATTGGAGTGCGTGGAAGGAGGCCGTTGGGACCTCCTAAACCAACGTTGAGGACCTCAGTTGAGGCTGGAACAGGAGGGTCAGCCATCGAAAAATGGGATAAGTTCGCGCGGCAAAGCAAAGGCGCGCGTTAAAAAGCTTCGGGGGGCGCCCGATTCTCCACGCGAGATCGGATCGGCAGGGTTGAGTTTGGACTCGATGTATTTGAACGAGGGAACTATCAGATGTTCAGAGAGCACGCTATAGGTGCGTCGAGTGCACAAGTTGATTGGTAGATTGGGGCTACGGTGCTTGTTGTGGGCGCCGATCGCCCCGTAGTTGTTGGAATGTATTAAAACGTGTGTGTTAGAAATTTTAAGTTGGGCTAAGAAAGAAATAGCCAGCTCAACCGCCATGGCTTCTAGCCAGCATATATCATGCTGCGGTTGCTTCCAATCTTTAACGAGCTTGAAAGCGTGCCAGAATTCTCCGATAATTATGCCGATGCCCCAAGAGGTGGAGGCGTCGACGAAGATGTCAATCTCGGCGAAATCACGGATGGGATAGAGTTGGCGGTAACCAGATGGGTCTTCGAGTTTCGTGCGCCACCAGCGTAGGGCGTGGACGACAGAGTCCGAAAGGTGGTGAGTAACAAAAGTATTAGACTTGTAACCAGACATGAAATTCGAGATTGAAGCGGGGAGCCTCGAAGAACCCTCAGGATACACGAAGGAGACGTGAACTAATGTGCCGTGAATGATTTGGATATCACGCAGTTTGAAAACTGCATGTCGCTCGAGGTGAGCGTTAAGCATGCTCGAAATACGAGTCAAGTATTTAAGTCGTTTCTTTTCAGTTAAGGTAACCGTGCGCAGAATCAGATCCCAGGAGAAGCCAATATATGTGAAGGAGGTGGAAAAACAGGGATCCGTTTTTTCGGGATGCCACGGAATGTTGAGATCGGCAACAAGAGCCATAATCGATTCGCGATCGTGGAGGTAAGTATACGGACCTTCGTGAAAAGGGCCAGCGGCGACCGGGAAGCGAAAGGCTTCGACGTCGTCTTCGTATTTGAGAAAAAGGGAGGAAGTTTGGACTTCAGCATGCCAAATATCGATAGAGGCATTAGCGGTTTGGCCGGAGTTGCTACTGGCTGGTCGGGCGCCGAAAGGGTGCACATGGTCGAGATAGAAAGCGCCTCCGAAGGAGACGACTAGGAAAGGTTTATGATCTGGGAGCGCCGGACAAGTGCGGTGAAAGGCTTTGATGTCAAAAGACATAGCCTGAGTGCCAAGGGGAGCGCGAGCAACCTAGAATTTAAGTAGAAATTAGAAATCAAATTCGAATGGGGTACAAGAGATAATTGTAGAGATGTAGAAGTAAGGAGGCGACGATGAGAGATCAAAGAGAATAAGATAATACGAACGCCGACGAGTATGAACTGGGCGTCAAGAAGGCTGAGATTTGAGGAGACGTAAATAGCGTCTCAAGAGAGCAGAGATTTAAGGAGACGGAGAATAACGTCCCAATAAATTGAACATGGGCAGAATTTAGAATTAGAGCGGCGTGAAGGTCCAATAATTGGAACCAACGCCTTAAGAGATTTAGAAGTTAAGAGGCCACGAAGTTAAAGAAATTCAGAGATTGCATCCAAACGATGTCGAAGGAATTTTGCTAGGGGAGATGGTAAGACTAACCTCTTCAGCGACTCGAAAGGCCATATCGAAACGCGTCGGGAAGTCATCCTTGGAGATGAAACTGTTCACTGAAGGTGTGCCGGATAAAGGGTCCCTTTTCGATAGGCGACAAACGCGTAGCTTCGGGGGAAGCCCGGGACCCGCGTCTTGTTCCGCTACAATAAAAGGGGAACAATAAATAGGTCCTCGCATGATGCGCTTGACTTCTTCGAGGGTAAAAGGACCGGACATGCGCCCAAGACTGATCTCGGTGGCGAGGTACTCGGCGACAGCCTCCGGATGAGTGTCAACGGACGGATGATTTTTAATGACCACGGACTTGGTCAGTTCGGGTAGTGTACCAAGGGGAAAGCCGTGCTTGAGATTGTTGACTAAGAGAGGATAGGTTTGGAGGAGGTTATGTTTGGTGAGGAGGCGATCGAAAGCAGAGACGTTATATGGAGTGGCGACACGTTCGAAGAGCTCGTTATCGTAAGGACTGGATGAAGGCAGGCGAGGGCGGTAATGAATGTGGGCAGAAAAGTCACGATAGGTAAGGACGGTCACAGGCTTGAATAAAGCCGTCAAAGGTCCTATCACAGGCCGCACTTCGTTCGAAGGCGGCGTGAGGGGCCCCACAGAGTGAGCAGACGTGGAGGGCGTCAGCTCCGTGGCGATTGTCGCAGAACTTGTTGAGATTGTAAAAGATGCAGATTTTCTTTGCGCCTCCTCCTTTATGGGGCTTGGCGGTCCATAAGGTGTTGTTACGGACGCGCGCGAAGAAGGGTTTGCCGTCCTCGAAGGAGGTTGAGCTGGTAGGATGATCGCGGAACGAATGCCCCTTTGCACAGATAAGGCACTGGGGCATCCGCGTTGGGCCAGGCCGAAAGGGCTGGCGGGAGCGAAGAGAAGTCGGGGGAGCTTCGCCCCGAGAAAACCGAGGCATCTTATTGGAAGAGAAGGGCTCGCTATCTGCATGTCGTTTGAAAACCGCAGGAGCGGATCTGCGCTCTCTTTCCAGATCTCCGAGACGAACACGCAGAAGGACTTCCGAGGCGTACGCATCCCAGTCAAATAGAACGCCCTTGAGAATATCTCTACGAGCTTTCAGCTCGAAAGAATACCAGTCTGAGTAAGTCACTTCAAAATTGTCGAGCTGCGTGAAGAAGTCCCGATGTTTTTTATACTCGGTGGCGAAGGTGGGAGCCGTCTCTTGAGGAATTGAAACTGGCGACTCCGTACCGATGGTCGCCACCGAAGGTGACGGGTTGCAAAGCAACTCAAGAGCCGCAAGGAGATTGTTAGACGCTTCGACAAAACGGAATGGAGAGAGGCAGGTATAGGACTCATCTGAGCCCCAGAGAGAGATCATCTTCGGCATGTCTAAGAGTTGCACTTTCTCCGAAGAATCCTCGTCGCCCCAAGGACGGAGCAATTTATAGTGGACTTCTTGGGGCAAGTAATTGACCGTCTCCATGCGCTCGTTTGTGAAAAAGTTGAGCGGAGGGCACATCTTGTTCTTGATGCAGAGCAAGTATGTTGTCGGAATAGTGATGCGATCACGGCGGGCAGGGACCCGCTTGACCGGGTCAACGAGATGCATGCTGCCTAGAAGTTTGGTCCGCGTTTTAGTTTCGGCCTCCTTTTCTCTATCCTTCTCGGTCTGCCTGTCCACCTCGGCTACTTTCTTCAACCGGGCACGCTCTCCTTCGATAAGACGGACGAGAGTGACGGGTAGAGGGCTCAAGGTAGAGCACAGTACTTCACTATCGACGAACTCTTGGAATTCTTCATCAGTAAACCCGTAACTCCGTCTGAGAGGGGGCCCTATATCTAAGTCTGCCGGACGAGGACAAGGCGTCTCCTTGACATTGTCCAACGCGTCTGGCAAACTGAGATGAGCGTCAAAATTGAAATCCTCGGAAATAGGACCCGGAATCCCGGCGTTAGGTAGACGGGTGGACATATTATTGAATCAAAATTTTTAAGGATGAGAGAGCAAGGAGACGAGAGATGTCTCATAATAGGAGGAATACAAAATTAAGTAGTACAATGAAAATAGGGAAAATAAAGATTCCGTACATGCGTGCCTTATCTCACTGGTGGCAAAGTTCAATATTTTCAGTCAAAGAATCAATAAACAATGCAAAACATGTTCCCCTGGGTCGAAATATTGAATCATTATTGAATGGGAGGAACACTTTTAGCGTTCTTTGTTGATTTTTTGATTGAAAATATTGACCTTTGCCTTCAGTGTCTCAGCTTAGGCTAGCCGTGCGCAAGCTTACGTAGCCTTAGCTAACGACATTTTCCCACACGAATAGAAAGACCAAGTTCTATAAATAGAACTTGGAACGTGGCATACTTACATCATCAGGAAAAATAAAGTGGTTTAAAGCCTAACATGAACATTGTTTTAAGTTTTGAGCTTGGAAGTTGCAATTGGGAGTCGGGAAGATGGACTCCAGTCGTTTTTGATTTCATCCGACTAGTCTGCCCCATCACGCTCTTTCTTTCTCTCTCTCGAGGTTCATACCCCCCCGAATGCAAATTTTCCCCCAAGTTCTGGCTAATCCAACTCCTGAGCCATGGTCGGTTGTCCGGAGCCACTCGAAAAGGTAGACCGTATTGTTAGAAATGAATCAGCCCACTCATCTGACGTATCTTTAGATCTTCCAGAAGGTGGAGGAGGAAAGCGAGCGACGCGCTCAGGAGGATGTTGCACAGGCTGTAGAGCTAGCCAAGAACCGTCGGAGAGGGAGCATTTCGATTACTCGTTTTGGCCAGGTGAGTCTCCTCTTCCAACCCTTACCTCTTTCTATACATATTAATTTCTTCCACAGCTGGCGGACGAGTCTTCAAAACTTTCTCAGGGTCCGCCGACCCCTACGCTCTCAACGATTGCATCACGGTCTGCCTTCTATCAGGCACAAGCTGCAGTGGGTCGCGCTTTACTATCTATGCGTGTTGCCAATTAAGGCTCTTTCGAAAGAATGATAGTACTAAATCGTTCGCTTCTGGTGCATCTGCACACCTGGGCGATGAGGACGCCCATGTGGAAGACAACCATGTTACACAAATACTTCACATCGCTGGCCGTCAAAGCATCTCAAAGGCAATGGGCGGTCTCCTTCCTCGGAGGCTGAGCCGTGCTCGTTCCAACAATATTCTTGTTGGAGAAGCGAACGTGATCATCGGGGTATCAGTTGAAGAGGCGACGGTGGAGTCTACAGAAGGTGTCGAGGCGAGTCAAACAGTTGTTCATGCCCCAGGTGCACTTCGAAATCAGCCTTCGCGACTCACGATGGCAGGTTCCTCGCCGGCGAGGAATAGCTGGGTCGCAAAAGCCAAAGGTTTCACGCAGGAATTTCGTCGGAAAAGCAAGGCCTCTAGGCCCACTGCATCCCCTCATTGATTATCTCTTGGACATCGTCGCTTTAATGGGTTTCTTGTCTTATATCTTTGTGTGGATTTTTGGTTGTCATCTTTTCGTGTTTTTCATGCCTTGTCCTTCCCCCATTGTCCTGCTGCATCTTCTTAATATGATCGCTGTTCACTGACCTTCTTTGACAATTGCGCTGTGACCCATGGCAAGTCACGTCACCCGGTCCAACAATTATGGCCAACTGGACCCTGTCGGACTCAAAACAAAAGGGTCAAACGTGGCTTCCGAAATAAAATCGCTCAGGTTCATTCTACGGCCCCATGGTGGGTGTCACTCGTTCTCAGGCGGACTGGTCGTGACCGCGGGACGCGGTCACAGGCCTGCCTCGGCCTGAGGTCAACCGGGTCGGATTACGTCAGCACCGCTCCCTGGGGCTGGCGCTGGTGGCGCTGCTGTCACGCCGTCCGCGTCCGTTCCGGTTGGCGCTCGTGACCCGCTCACGCTCGCCACAGGCTGCATCCGTGTCCCGACGTGCCCTGTCGCTCTGCACGCTCGGCACGGGTGGGCTCGAACTCTGGCAACCTCCTCCCGGCGGCGCCGCGGCACTCAACGCAGGCCCAGCCTGCATCATCATGCACTACGACGACGACGACGACGACACGACGATCTGGCGTGTGCTTCCCTTCATCTCGTGGGGTCGGGACTTGGGGGGTTGGGACTCGGGGTTGGGACGACGAGCTTTTTTGTAGAGCTTTTTTGTAGAGTTTTGGTGCGTCGCGTCCCAGTCACTGACCCACTCACTCAGCCAACCCATTAGAACCCACCAGCGCCGCACTCGGCACGGACACGACGAACACGTCCAACTCGGCGACCTGTGATGCGAAAACTCGAAGACCTGATGCGAAAACTCGAAGACCTGATGCGAAAACTCGAAGACCTGATGCGAAAACTCGACGACCTGATGGTAGGGCGACAGCTCCCTTCAGTAGCACCTCAGACAGTTCGTACGGCGCTCCCTTGTCTCCTCTCACTCTCGCACACTCCTCCAGGTGGCGTCGCGGCACTCATTCAGTACTCCTCGGCGCACGCAGAACCCACCAGAACCCACCAGCGCCACCCGCGAGACATCATGGCCACGGACGGTTAGGAAACCCACACAGAGCAGTACGGCGCTCCCCTGTCTCTTCTCGCTCTCGCATACTCACTCTCACAGAAATAGCACCTCAGATGATTGGGACCACACATACAGCACTCGGCAGCGCAGCAATTACCCCACCACCAGCGCCTGACACGACGACATGTCGACACGACAACCACGACGGCGGCAAACTCAACACCACCACACCCCACACGCGAAGCCGACACCACGCCACCAGACCACCACACACATGCTAACCCGGCACGACGCGCGCTGCCACCAGTGGCACCATCACACACATGACACGACGATTCGGCTGGGTCGATCCCACTACCACCAACACACACGACGGGACGAGACTGAAGACTCGATGGATGCCAGCACTACGCGATGCCAGCACTACAACTACACTACAACTACTCCACACAATGCACAACGGCTAACCCGACACGACGACACCCCGACACTGCCGACGAAGCAAAACGATTGCACACAGTTTCTCTAGGTCAACCTCCGATCGACCTCCTGCCCCGTGCCAGCACCACCCGCTAAAACCGCTGCCACCCCGCCGCCATGCCTTGCGCTGCCGAATCAACACCACCTGCGCTGCCGAATGTACGATGCACAGGTAGAGTGGGATGCGGCATTGGGAGGCAACGGGGGGTGGAGGGGGAGTGTACCTTTATGCACTCATGTTCAGGCGAGGGAGTTTCTAGTTGTACCTTCACGCACCATACACCCATGTTCACTATTCCTGTTCACTATTCCTCAAGCCTCCTGTTATCTGCTGTTATCTATTATCAAGTCAATCAAGAATAATGCACCAGTCATGCGCGTCGGGGTCGCTCGCAGCACCGAGCTTAATGAAATTACCGAGCTTAATGAAATTTAGTGTCGTCGCACCGAGAGCTTGATGAAATTAATTTTTAACGACACCTGAACTACTCTCGGTATGTCTTTTCCAGTTGCGGGCGTCGGGGGGCTCGTCGCTCAGCTCATGGCACAGTCGCTCGCAGCACCGAGGATGACATTTATGTCGACAACACATCAACTACGACAACACATCTCTCGGTAGAGAACCACGGCATAGAACCACGGCATAATATAAATAGAATATGTGCACAAATGCTAGATAGTAAAACAATTCAAGGAGGAATTAGGATAGGATTAGGTCACGACATAGTCTAGTGCAGTATTCGAGCTTTTTTCTGTTTTCTGCGCCCTCCTATTGTAGGCGCCCGACGCTTTCGAGAAGGGGAATATTGTGAGGGTGAATATCGGTCTGGTGCTGACGGAAGAACAGGCGGATGTGGTTGCGGAAGAGACGGAATCTATAACTTGTCAGATGCTTGCTTAGTTGCAAACAACAGATATCTCACAGTTTTCGCAGCAGCCTTACGTCGGTCTGCAAGCAGTGTTGATAGAGCACTGGTACCAAGAAGACCTGCCCTGCCTGCAATCGATCGCATGCCCTCCAGTTCAGCCAGTGCCTCTGTTGCTGTGATTCCGCGATCCTTGATTGTCGCGTCGATCCACTCAGGAATCTCACGAAACCGCTGCCAAAATTTTCGAGCCTATACAGGAATGAATTTGAGGGGCGGAAAGCAAAAAATAAAATGAAAAGAGGCACTGAAAGTCACCGCAGGGCCCTTGCGCCAGTTTGACTTGAAGTACTGCTCAACAAGTCGCAGTGTAGGCTTCATACCTGCAGGTATACCATCCATTGCCTCGCCAGTATTATAGCAATCCCAAACACCCTGAACAGACATCTGATCGAGGCTTTTCGAAGGTTTCCACGTTTCCCAAAGGGACTCAAATTGCTTGATCTTGGTGAAGATGGCCGTCCACGACGCCCTCGTTGTATTCGCGCGGGAGCGCCCCGGCCCCGCCGATAACGCGCATGGCGTCGTTGAAGCATTTGTAGAGGGAGGCGAGGAAGGAGGCGTCGTGCTCGGTGCTGATGCAGCTGATCAGCTGGTGGAAGGTCGCTGAGACCATCTGGTTGGTGAGCGTTGCGCTTGCTTTGCCTGCCGCCAGGAGCATCGGAATGAGGCTGGCGCAAGAACGATGAAAATCAGCATCACGTAGGCAAAATATACACAAAAATACATACAGGGCGCAGGCCTCCCTTACGCCCTCGTGGAAGTAGAACCTCAAGGCGGGGAGCGTCACTTCGAGGCTCTGTGCGAGATACGGCGCGAACCGAGCCCCGAGCGTCGAGCAATAGATGACCAGCGTCTCGAACGCCTGGCACTTCTCCTCAATCGCGGACGTGCGTATTACGAGCGTCTGGCCATCCATGATGACTGTCTCCCAGCCCTCCCGCTCCTCGACCTTCTCCTCGTCGTCCTCTGCCACACAAAGGTTCGAGTTCAAGAGACGGATGAACATGAAGAGATGACGCACCGTAAACGGACACATCTGCCTTTGCACTCGCCGTCTGTAGAAGAGCGGGCATGACCACAGGGAGGTACGGCTAAACCCTAGTGCCCCAGCTGTGTATCCGCTGGATCGACCGGCCCTCTGCGCGGTGTGCCACGGTACTCAGCAAATAACTTAAGAAAAAAAGGGGGGGGGGGTGGTCACTCACTTTGGATGCGCATAAGAAGCTCCACGAGCGTGTTCGAGTCTGGCCTGAATACGTCTCGGCCGACGGCGATCGCTAAAGAACAAACGTCGGTTATTTCATCAATGAAAAACATCGGTGGAGGAGGGGAGAGGACGCACCGATGAGTCCCGCACATTCCATAGCCTTCACTCTAAGCTTCCTATAATCCAGTCCCTCCGCATTGCGCAGTACATTCAGCAGCAGCGGCATAATCGACGAATAATGCTGACACACAAAAAGGAAAAAAAAAAAGAAGACGTGAGCACCAGGCCACGCGGAACCAGAGACGAAGTATACGGAACTACAACGAGCAGAAGACACGCACCTTGACAAACGTAAGCTCACTAGCATCCGCCACCATCGCCAGCGTCGTGATCGCCTGCTCCTGCACATACCTCTTCACAGTCGCAGGGTCGCCCGCGGGGTTTAGGAGCTTGAGGAGGCGCTCGACGATGGGGTCCAGGTACGGCAGGAGCGTCGAGTGGATCCTGTGTGCGGAGTCGTGGTTGGTGGGAGGGAGGGAAGAGGGGGGGAGGACGTAGGACGTACCGAGGTTCGGGATCTTCCAAGGTTGGGATGAGCACGGCGAATAACTGCTGGTGGTACTTTTGAATTATTTCCTAAAACGCGAGTCATCGGGATCAGTTATTTCCACGAGTCGCGCCCGTAAAAAAAACACGTACCTCGAGATCCGTGCACAATTGATCCCTGGCGGCACGTCAACCACCACCATCTGAATGACTAGGAGGAAGACTTGCACGCATTGACACGCCGCATACCTCACACGCGGATGCGAGTCGCTGAACATGGGCGTCACCAGACTACACACAAGACACAACATCAGCTCCCGCATCCTCAAACTTAAGAAGCCGTCCTGGGGGGCCACTCACTCGACGATCTTCCCAAGCTCGTTTTGCATCACCTAGCCAATATACCTCATCAGCAGAAGTATCAAAAAAGAGACATCAAACAGACTGACCTTCCCAATAGTCGCAATCGCCATAAGCCCAGCATGGTGCACGCGCCAGTCGTAGCTTGCCAGCATCGAGGGGATGTACTAATAACACAGACCCAAATCATCACAAAAAATGCCGGACACAAACACAAGGAAGCAAGGAAAGCAGACGCACCTGGAATGCGGGCGGTAGCACGGCACGCCCGCCCATGGCACACGCCAGACGATTCAAGGACTGCTCGTACAGCGCCGGTGGGGAATCTGTGTCTGCAGAGCTTGAACTATTTAACGGCTAACACAACAAGATGTAAGAACACGAAAAAAAGCAGTCAGCAGCCAAACACCGAAAACAAAACAGAAAAAAACGGGGAAGGGGAAAGGAGGCTCACATCATCGCTCAACCACCCCTCCAACCCCCCCTCCGCCTCCTCATCAAACTCGCCCATCGCCTCCAAACACCCCCTCACCACAATGTCCGTCCACCCCGCCTGCTTTTTCACCATTCCCGCCCTCGCCTCGCTCAAGCTAATCGTGAACTCCAAAGCGCTCAGCCGCAGCGTCTGCCGCAGGTCGTCCTCCTCTGCCAGGAACGCCAATTCCTCTTCGCCCTCTCCCCCCCCGGCGTGCTTGTGGGACTCGGGCATGGAGGAGGAGGGAGAGGAGGAGGAAGAGGAAGATGATAGCATCCCGTCAGGCGGGAACACGAACGCGCCCTGCCTGCCCGCCCGACCCCCCGCCCCCCCCCCCCCCACTCGCATTACGATGTGGAAAAGGGCGACCCACGGTCGGCGTAGGCCCACAGTCCGCAGCTGGTGATATAACCGCGTGGAGGTAATGGAGGAGTGCAAGGAGGTGCGGGGCGAAGAGGGCGGGGTGAGAGGTGCACAATGGGGTCAGGACCGCGAGGACTCGGAAGACGGAGAGAAGGTGGTAGGTGCTCGTCATCGAGTTTGGGGGCACGGGCGTGGATGTCGTCGGCACGGCAGGGGTGGGCTGGGAGGAGGGCTGGGCGAGGGAGAGGGAGAGGGAGTGTGCGAGGGCAGGCAGCATCTCGAGCATTGGATACATCAGCGGAAGGGCTTTGGATAGCTGTTGGGCGTCGGCGGCTTTGAGGTAGGCGACGGAGGCGCGCAGCGCGGCGTGTCGGACCTATTAGTATCTCTTAGCTCCACCATAACAAACACAGAAGGAAGTTGAATAGAGATAGTATCTAAAGCTCCCACGAAGGTTTCGAATTGTTAGGAGTGGGTGAATAGTATGCTGGTCCAAACTGGACAAAAATAAATGCGGTGCCGTGAAACGGTCGAAGTCAGAATAGCTCACATGACCAAAAGCCCGCGCGTGAAACTGCTCTTGCGCGCGTGAATCCCACTTTTTGCATGCGTGAAACTCACTTTCAAACGAGCGTGCCAATCGATAGTAAGTGCCACGATGATGATGGGGAGGTATGGCCCACTCATGACCACAGATCATCTTTGTTGCCCAAGGCGAACGGTCTACTAATATCATTTAACTTGTCGAGGTCATTCCGATTTGTAAAAAATTGGTGATTGCCCCCAGTGCTCCGAGTAGAGCTGGCTAGAGTCTGCCGACCTTTCAACCCCTACTGCCTAAGCTCTTGCACTATCAGCTCCTTGCAGCCTTTTTGTCATCCTCAGCTGTCTGTTATTTTCACCAGGCTACATGGTGCACTCCGGATGGATAGTTTTTCTAGAAATAAATGTCCACCACACATCTTTCCAGTCAGGGTGGCAGGCTGCATGTAATTCCAAGCTGCATCCTGACCGGCATCTCATGGTAAATACGTTAGCACAGGAAGAGGAGAGGCCAACTTACACGTCACAAGCCAGCACGAGTACAGCCTGACTTTGCATCCTCAACCACCTATCACGACCGACCCTATTTATCCCAGCAATACGGATGACTTCGGACTGGGCATGAGGACCCCGGGCTCATCCAATCCTTCTGCCCATGGAGATCTCTCTCAGACTAGGCTAGGAACCGGTGTTGAAGACCTTTGGGCTGAAGGTCACAGTGTTGCCTCCCTTCTTTGTGGACCACACCTGCTTGGCATTTTTCACTGTTTCTTGACCACCTAACTCAGAGAAACACCCTTACATAGACCCCTCTGATCTCCAACCTTCCTTCTTGAGCCTTTTTCGCCTTTGGCCTGACTTTTTCTCGTTCTAGCAACTTGACACAAGTCATACAATGGACACTGTATATTTAGCTCTCTGTTAGCTTTAAGTATGGCCCAACGTCGGTGTGTATACGCGTGTCATTTGATATTTACTGCACCCTATTAGGCTCAGTGGCATGCGCGCAGTTTCTCGCTATCACTAAATAAGTTTCACGCGCGCGCTTTCACTCACAGAGAAACGCAAAGCTAGTTTCACGCGCGCGGTAAGTATGGCCTTCTGTTGATCATGCGAGCTATCCTGATTTCAATGCCTCGACCGTTTCACGGCACCACATTTCTGTTTTACGGCACCGCATTTTTTTTGTCCACTTTGGACCAGCATAGAATACTGTGGATCCTCGCACGAAATTGTACTCGAAGGTCGAGCGATGTTGCAGTAAGGGCAATACATATTAATAATGCAGCCCCCGCTTCGGTTCGCTTTTTCGACGGCTTAACAGTGGAATTGGAAAGACTTCTTTCTCAAGAAATCCTTCAAACACTCAACAGACTTCAGTCGCATAGTATTCGACTACAAAACGAACGGGAAGCTGCAAGTACAGGTAACGCTTGGGGTTATGCCGTCAGTGAGCACAAGTGTGTTTAGAATGCGACCGGCATCAAAGGGCGCATCGAAGACTCCTGATGACTTTCTGCTTCATTCTTTGATAAAAATCGACGGCGCGTGACGCTTCAAGAGTGGAATTGGAAAGGCTATGCATTAAAATCTCAAGTCCAGAACACTTAACGCTTGGGGCTATGCCGTCATTCGCAGACGTCTGGAACGCGGCCGGCATTAAAGGGCGCATCGACCAAGCATCGACATCAGTAAATTCGAAAAGTTTGGATATATCGTTATACCTGTTACACTTGTTTGGTAACATTTCCGACAATTGACCGATACTTACCAGCGTCATGCAAGAATTTTGAATGATTCTATTGCAAAAAAGGTATGTCGAATTCGTATGCAGTGTTTTCCATTTGTTACGATACTTCTCAAGTTGTATTTCAATTGATTAGCATTCCGCCTTACGATTACGCGCGAATGGCCTCTGCTTGTACGACTTCGAGAAGAGTATTTACAGATTGTGGGGCCGACATCATTCACCCGGCGGCATCGTGAGGTTGTACTCAGTCCGAAACTCCCTTCAGGTCAGATAGGACATGATTACAGCGGACACATTATACAGTGGTAGTATTGGATCTAGCTACAGGCCGGCGTAGCCCACATCCTCGTCACTATTGTCCTCGTCCTCGTCCGCATCGCCGTTGTCATCATGCTCCTCATCATCATCGTCGCCATCGTCGTCGTCGTTACCGCCATCATCATCGTCGTCGTCATCGTCACTCCCAAGGTTGATCAAGTCGAAGGTGGGCTCATTCATTTCGGCATCGTAGTCATCGGGAGGTAAGTCGTCGTCTTGTTCGCACTCAACCGTTTCTTCAGGGGCTGGCATTGGTTCCAGGTGGCCGATGCCAAAGCCTATGTGCCGGAAGAACATGTCAAGATCCACGAAACTGGAGTTATTTCGTCAGTGTAAAATAGGAGCATGGAATCTTGATGGAATCTAGCGTGTCTTACATGTTGACATAAAAGTTAGCCCAATCTTCACTCAAACCCAGTGTCATGCTCCGTTGCACAAGGAGCTCCGATGTCTTTCCCCCGGCAAAGGTAGGGATTATATGAGCGCCACGAATGACGAGAGACGGATCTAAGAAACCAAAAGCATACGGGTCAGTATCGGGGACAAACCCAAGCTTTGGTAACTTTGCGAGCCGCCGCCCAAAGCGATGGCCAGGTTCAACCCCGAGCCATCGCACCCAGAGGAATTCGATAGGATGGTCCGTGTGAGGATTATGCGACCGCGGCCCCGTGTGACGAACGACGGCATGAAAAATGCCGATGACTTGCGCATACCAGAATGCATGTGCTTCTTCGCCAGTCTCGGGAGAGTGGACCATCACGAAGTTGTGAGCGCGAGGATTGATGGTATCCGATGCACGGCGAATATCCCGTAAGTAGTATAGTTGACACGTAGGAGCTGGACCGAATACATGGTGTTCCGGAGGCAGTAACATCTTTTTTTTAGCAGCTTTACCGAGGATTATACTATACATGTCGCTCATAGCTCAAGGTGTCAACGACATGGATTACAATAAGCAGCTTCTCTGTACAGAGCGAACTTCGACGAGAGATTCAAGGGCGATGAGCGGTACACTGTCAGATATGAGCATGAACTGTAGATGGTAATCCTGATTTGGGGTGGCGCCACTGCGATAAAATCCGCATCACGCGCATCGAGAGGGTGATCTAGGTTATGAACGTAAGGGTAATATGTGTCCAAAAAGGTGCTCGAAACAGAAGCCAATGTTTGGGCACTGGTGTTCTTGAAGCCAAAAGCCACAAGCACCGAGGCCTGGAGCAAAGAAAATCACCGGGCGTCAACCATAAAGGCATTTAGGGAAAGACACCTTACGTGTGCCAATGTGGTTTTTACTGCGCGACATTGCAAATGAAACATCCCGGTGAAATGATTTTGGTGCTTTTGTTACGCGTATGACGAACCGTGAGGTGCTCAGAAAGAAAATACCCAGTATTGAATGAAAAAGGAATGTCGAACTCGCGATGCGTTTAGAAGATGTGCATCGTACGATCTAGGTAGAAGCTTCGAGAGCTTCCAGGTGAGATGTCGATCTATATTCGTGCACAAGTGGAAAGTCAACTCCAATTCGAGATCCCTGATTCTCTAAAGCTTTTGAAATCAAGATCACAATAGAAGAGCCACTGCGGACACCATCTGGAAGAGCGCCACACAATGAATTCATGGGATTCGTATTGTCAGTGATTTCCAGTAAGGGAGCAGAGAACCCACCCATAAAGCGGCGAGGATACAGTACGGGCGAGGCGAGAAGCGCCGACAAGTTCTTCGGGTCCAACCAACATCACAATTGTGATACACACAGCGGGCTTTGAGTTGACGAGAAAAGGCGATGTGAAAGAAAACCCATCAGGGTATCAGGCTGACATCCCAAGACAACCCTAATACTTATCGAGCAAGTTCAAAAACATGGGATACTTACTGCACAATACAGATGATTACAAAGTTGTCCACGCCAATTGCAAGACGATTTGACCCGAGCCTGAGTGATTTGAATGTGAAGAGGAGCCTGGAAGCTTTGAAACTTTGGGCTAGGGCTGAGATATCGGTCCGCAGGTTGCGTCAGAGCCAGGTTGTGGAAGCAAAAAATAAAGACTGATGGTCGCCACCTGGCCGTGTCAATGTGATCATGACGGTTTTTTTTTATTTGGACCTCGGGATTTCGATTTTCCGTATCCGGAATCCACTCATGCAGCCCCCGCGCGGCTAAGGGTCTCTAGAAAATTACTGCAATTCATGTTGATCATCTACAGTGCATATATGTACGACGTTGGAGCGAATTATTTACGTCAAATGTATGGGAGTTAGAGTATTGTCGGATGTGTATTTTCTCCGTTGAGAACATGGCTCAGTGGTAGGAAGAGATCGTCGAAGATACGTCACAGGAGGAGATATTACACTGGCAGGCTGTCAGGGACATGACGAAAGCATAACCTGAAAGCAAAGCAGAAGCGTAGCATAGCGCGAATCCAAGACGAAAGCAATTTGTGACAGTGTTGGAAGCAAGAACAAGAATAAGAACAAGAAACAACGACGTAGAATTGAAAAGAAAAAACTCCCCAAGAAAAGGCTTATGCGTCGCCCTCCTACTCCGATCCTGAGTCGTCTGACTCATCGGACGCCGCTGCGATGTCACGCTCAGTCATCTCAGCCTTGACCAAGAGGGGAGGAGTGTCATGGCCTTAAGGGTGTCGACGTTGACATCTTCTTTCGTCTTCAACTTGGGCTTGCGCATTCCCCTGCGGTTCTCAAAAGGGTAGTTGCAAGGCAAGTTTCGTCGAGCGCATTGACTACGATAGACATATCAGTGCGATTTCCAAATACGACAAAGATCCTACACTTACCTGCATGTTTGATCGGCGCTGCCCGGTGGCGGCGGCCCACATGCAATCCTACGACCACGGCAGTACAAACACGCCATGATGGGCTTGCCGTCCTTGTCCCTGATCGCCTTGACGCGCTTGCGCGGCGGCTGCGGGGAGCTTGCGCGTGACATGGACGGCGAGCTGGACTTCCTCGGCATATACCGGTGCGAGCGCGAGCGCGAGCGAGAATTCCGGTTGTGGCGATACGTCAGGTGATGGTGGGTAGGCGGGACATCGACGACGGGAGTGTCCCAGGGAATCGATTCAGGGAGCAAGGTCTGTTCCGGGTTCGATGGCCGAGGCGCGTGGAGGAGCGGATCCGCGGCTATAGCGTCGCCTGCCCAGTCGCCCGTGAACTGGGGAGGTTCGAACGTGCAGGAAGGGGGAAAGATGGGGGAAGAGAGCATCGGACAGGTAGAAGATGGCGAGCAGGGAGGAGTCGCGCTGGAGTTGTCAGAATCTGAGGCGGGCTCAATGGGCTCTGTGGCAAACGTTTGAGCGAGGTGGCGTGACACATCGTTGAGCCCTCGTCTTTGGGATGGAACCAGGAGATGGCTGGCGAGATGGATGATCTCCAGAGAGGCCGGTGGGGATGAGGATCTAGGAAACAACTGGAACTGTTGCTCTCAATAATAGTACGGGAGATGGACAGATCAAAATAACTCACTGGGTGATCCGAGTGATGATACAACTGTTGCACCACGCTACTTTGGCCTGGTGCAACAACTCCGGGAAAGTTCCGCTGCCCATTTGCGGTGTAGAAGTCGTAGTCAAGTCGGACCGAAGGCGAGAGCGGCGACGCCTTGGGATGATGTGAACACTGATTCCAAATTTCTTCGATGGCGTAATTCGGGGAGTTTGGCGGCGGCGGGTGGCACTCGTGAGCGAACGATGCAGGTGAGGCCTCGAATCGGAGCGACGACATCTCATCTTGCGAGGCAGGCATAGCATATGGCCCATGGAGCGTATGTTGCGAGATCCATGTGTCAATCGCAGCCTCCTTGGCAAGTGGGAACGTGGTGTAGAAAAGGTCATCCTCCTCGAGCATCGTACGAGCGAACGATGACGATGGTAGGGTCTCCAGATTGGCACGCATCTGGTGTCGTTAATAACATGAGCGCCCGAGTTTATGAGAGTATTCCAGAGACATACCTGGTGGCGAGCCATCTCCCAGTGGAGCTCGGCTTCGTGACGCGACATCGGATAAGGGATGTGAGGATATAACGAGTGTACATGATGTAGCTTCATGGCCGTCTGTCGATGTGCGTGGTTGGCGTCTGGACGAGCAGAGTCAACTTACATTTATGGCCTCAATTGTATTGACGCTTTTCGCTTCACGAAAAGGTTAGGCTCGATTCGCTTCCTGTGGCCCTGATTCGTAAATGTAAATAAATTGAAAAGAACGTACAGGGCCCCATTTTCCCTTTTGGTCATGTAAGCTTCGACCTCAATTTGATTGGTTCTAGGTGGCTCTTCGAAGTCACGATGATCCATCTAATCCGAGTCTGAAATGAACTCGCTTATGATCCCGCTTCTTTCATAGATTCCTTATGCTATGACGAGAGACATACCATGCAGATTGATGCTCTTTCAAGTACTGTAGAGATTGGCATATCGTTTTTGTCTTGAGGAGCATCTTCAGTATAGGCTCACGATGTTCGCTTGTCTTGTGAGAAATCAGGTACTGCGGGCCGATTTTCTCTTACTTCTTTTATTTTTTATTTTTATCTTCGCGCCCTTGCACTGCGGGCATAAGCCGATATAAACGTCGGATATATTTTGAAATTTCGGATATATGTTGAATTTATTTGATACTAGACCCATTATTAAAATATATTCAAAATAAAAACTCCGATGTTTTCGGCTTCTCCCCGCGGTGTTGGCGGGAATTTTGGACACGGTTTGGTGTCGTTACTTAGTATCGACAATTTCCTCTCAACCGCGCAGTAAGGCCTGGGAAGGAGGCTGATCTTTCGCCTATGCGTGACTCTCGTTTACCGCAGAACTCTGTGAGTTTGATACCACCTTTAGAAATAGGTCTAATCACGTCAGCAGATCAGGGTCCAAGTTGGCGGCCAACGCCACTTCAGGTTCGGTCCAGATGAATGGTGGGAGGATGAAACGTAAAGCCGACGGGCGACCAGATGCGTTGGGACTTTTTGTTGCACACCTTTGAACCCTACGCAGCCCGTTAGGTTCCGAGTCAAGCTGTCATCAGTCTACGCAACCTCGGAAGTGGAGGGGGGTTAACATGACTGTTATTGACTTTTGAACGGCAGTGATCGCACGACTCATTGATTTGAATATCATCGGTTTACAGCGAAGTGGGATAGATGCCGCAGAATCGTTCCACCAATGGCGCTACCCTGTCTTCTTTACACGAGGCATTATATCAAAACCATATAAGGCCAACGCGTCAGACTACCATTCCTGCCCTCCTCTCATCCTTCCCCGTACTTCCCCCCCTCCACTTTTCGCTATGGACGCTCTCAGGAATACACTGTCCCCTCTCGGCATGAACAAAAGCGCTATCCAGGACACCCTCGTAAGTTCCATGTCCCCAAGGCTGGTATGCCCTATTGACTCACCGCCACTCAGAAACTGGTGGTCATTGGCGGAACCGTAGAAACAGCTCGCAGGGCGTCCGTTTCAGCTTGGAATGGCTTTGTAGATTGTTCGTTGTTCTCTATACATCATTGGCACCTCCAGCTGATAGGTCCGAATCACCCCTCCAGCCTTTTTTCTGACTGCACATTTCAGTCAAGAGGATTACCCCTATGACTGGTAAGCTTCATTGCACACATGTACACTGTCTACCCTTGTACACTTGTATTTATCACAATTACCCCAAGGTTGATGCACTGGCTTGCAAAGGTATTTCAAAATTGCCACTCTGCCTTGCGTTTTCTAACCAATGTCTTTCAGCAACCGGCATGGGGTCGTAGCAGGGAGTTTGAAATCACCACGCGCTCAGCAGGACGTAATGGACTAACTCAGACAACCACGGGCGACCTCGAGGAGGAGGAGGAGGAATATGACGGTGGTCTGGTCCACGGACGTCGCAAGCGCAAGGTTGCATTCATGCCCAGCCTAGGTGAACACTGTGTTACATTAAATTTCCCCAACAGTGACATTTCATGACAATTAGACACCACCCACACCATTTACTACCGTGGGCATTGGCTGAGGGTGAGTATTTTCATGCTATGTGTCCGGACATTTCGATTGACAAAATGTTCGGAAGATTACGCGCACGAAACGCTACCCCGATTACGGCCATGTGTCATCCCTTAAGATTAGGTATTTCCGTCATCGTCGGTGTTTAAGTGGACTTGCTCAATGTGTATATCTTCTTAGCGTTGTCGCACGGAACAATGACATCCTCAAAAAGCTTGTTCTTGAAGCTAAGCGAGAATACGAGAAAGATGCGGAGCATCGCGTCCACATATTCTTGGCTGATACGTAAGTGCTTGTAACTTAACGCCCGATGTCATCAACCTGATTTCGTATCACAGCACTTACGGCTGCTGGCGATGGAATGGGGCCAGGCAAAAGAGACCCATGAGCTCAATTGTTCTTCAACCTGGCGTGAAGGACATGCTTTTGGCGGATTGCAAAGATTTCCTTTGCTCAGAGGAATGGTATGTTTCCTGTTGCTGATTTTCATCGCCTCCTGGCTTACATCTATTGTTAGGTATGCAGAACGAGGTATGTCATCTACGTCTCTGGATTGCCGAAGGTTATACCAAACGTTACTCTAGGAGTACCGTTCCGAAGAGGATACCTACTTCACGGTGTCCCTGGCAGGTGTGCCTTTATGTTTCATTCATGTTATATGGCAATTTAATGTCGGTTTATAGTGGCAAGACTTCTCTCATTCATTCATTAGCCGGAGAATTGGGTCTCGACATTTACGTCGTTTCCCTTTCATCTAAGGGGTAAGCACCACCGCCTCTACTGACTCGTCCAATTAACCATTTGATATCTAGAATGAGTGATAACACATTAACCACATTAATGACCCATGTACCTTCGAGGTATGTCCGGCATATGACTTCATGCGAGGGCAATTCTGATAGAAATCTTCGCCCAGATGTATTCTGCTTTTGGAAGATCTGGACGCCGCGTTTACGCGTTCTGTCAGCCGTGATGCGACGTCTACCGGAGCGCCCACCGCCTCAACGTGTACCACATCCACAACTGCTGAGACTGACGGATCTACCTTGAGTTTGAGCGGATTACTGAACAGTCTAGATGGAGTTGCAGCCGCAGAAGGCCGGTAAGTCCCACGTTCGGTTGCCTTGTTAAAACAAAGCTAATGACGTGCATAGCCTTTTGTTTGCCACGACGAACCACATTGAGCGTCTCGACCCTGCGCTGTCCCGGCCAGGCCGCATGGATGTTTGGGTAAATTTCACACACGCGACCAAGTGGCAGGCGGAAGGCATCTTCAAGTGCTTCTTCCCATTCAAGCCTGCAACCGCTGTCGCAGTGGTGTCGGCTGCGGCTAAGGATGCTTCCCAAAAGAACCTCCCCCTGCCCAAGCGCAAGGCGCCAGCTCATGCCATTCCTTTGTTGACTGAGGACGAGATCTCAGAACTTGCCAAGCGCTTCGCCGAAGCGATCCCTGAGGACGAGTTGAGCGTGAGTCTAGGCGTACTCTTTTCAAGTGTTTCTTCCATTGAAAACGTCGTTCCCGATCACCAGGTTGCGAGCCTTCAAGGCTACCTCCTCAAGAACAAGACTCGTCCATGTGAGTGCGTCGAGGAGGTCGACGTGTGGATCATCCAGGAGCGTGAAACTCGTGAGAAGCTGAAGAAGGAAAAAGCAGAGGTTTCATCTTTTTCGTTTTTCTTCATCATCTCTGCAGTTCTGACAAAAAAACTCAATGTAGCGCGAGGCCAAGGAGAAGAAGGAGGTAAATCGTGACCTTCATCATTCCACATACATGATATCTGACTGGTGTTCGTGCGCTCCACAGAAGGAAGAAAAGGAGGCTAAAGAGGTATTTCTTCCATTTGATCACGTTTCTCTCCGCAATGCCTGATATCTTCGCATCACAAGAAAGAGGAAAAGGAGGCAAAGGAGGTGAGATTGCTTCTCCAACTCGTATTCTTTCGACATATTCATTCAATTCTTATAGAAACTCGAGCGTAAAGAGGCTCGCGCCAAGGCCAAGAAGCAGCTGCTGAAAGAGACAGCGGCCAAGGAGGCGGCGAAGAGTGACTCTTTTACAACCGCTGAAACGACTCCTACTGAAACCACCCCAGCAACAACAGTCGATAACTCCTCCACCACCGAATCGTCGTCCGCGTCGTCGTCGAGATCCGAGTCTGAGAGCACGGGTGTTGACGCTGACACTGAGGAGAGCGTGACGTCAGAGGATGAGGCTGAGAAGGAAGAGGGCAAGGAGAAGAAGGAGAAGTGGGTCGCCGTGAAGGGTCAGACCACCACTACCACCGCTTCCTCTGCTACACCCCCTACAGATGCCGACCCATAAGCGCCACAGCCTGAGCCATCCGGAGGGTTTCTCTCAGCCCTTGCGCTGCAATGTGCTCATTCCTTCCCCCCATGTTAGGGTTCCTGCCCCATCTTGCCTCCTGTACCGCTGTTTGCTGTCTCCCCTCGCTGGTTGTTTTGCGTGGCTGGGTCATCATCGTGCTTACGTGTTCTACGCGCTCCATACGACTCGACTATATATGATACGGTATGATACATACGATAGACAAGAATGACATGGCTTTTTGGACTTGTCCACCCCCAATGACAACCTCCATTTCCGTTGTGTTGTGTGCCTCTATGCGGCGTGTTAAGCGCTGCAGCATATTTGTCAGGTAATCCATCGGCCATTGATACTTATCTCCATAATTTGTTGTTTCTGCGTGTGTGTATATCAATCAAGATAGAGTCGTGACGAAATCGTATACTACTAAGTATGGGGTAATGGAGCCGGAGCGTAATCTATGATATATCTCTACCAGTTTAATAATCTACGACGACTTCAGATTGACGTCCGACAGTGTTTTGAACGCCTCCTTGTACGCATCCAGCAGGGCCTTGACGCGCGCGCGCTTGTCCCGCATGCTGGCTGCGCTCAACGCCCAGCGATGGGCCCAGGCCCACTGTTCTGACCAAAGAAATAGTGGAGGAAGGTCTCACGCGCAGTGGGCGGTGACGAGTCGGCACCATTGGGCATGGGGCCCCCACCGAGCGCAGAGTGTGGCCGATGGTGGTCGCGGTGCTGTATCTGACTTTGACGGCGGCTGCGCGATGACGAGCGCTTGGCGACGGTGTCCATACCGATAGCCATGGCGGGAGTGGTGGTACTTGCGGAGATGCTGGATCGCGAGCGGTCATGTACGGTGGAGGAAACAGAACGATCATCGCGTGGTGGGAAGATGCTGTCTTCAGACGAGGTTTCGTCCTCATCCTCCAGCGAGAGCCCGTTGCCGTTCACGGGTTCATTGGAAGAGGGCTGCAGAACCGAGCTTCAGTACTGAACATGCTTGTGTCAACCTGGTGAAGCCTACCTGTGGCGTGGCCGGCGACCGCTGGCGTGTGTTGGCTTGCTGCGCAGCGAGGGCAGAGCCGGTAATGAACGCAGGGTGGTTTGTATTGATATACGCCGCTTGAATCTCTATCAAACTCTGCGCATATTCCGACGTAGGACCTAACCGTTCCTGGAGCAGTTCTGATACCGCTGGGCGTGTAGTCTGGGAAACCTTTGGAGCTCCCATGAACATGATGAGATGTCAAAGCCCGAATATGATGAATGAGGAGTATATATATATACTTACGGCACTTGTGCAATTATGGCAGATCTTCACCAACTCCTCATACACAAGCTCCACACAGCGCAAGCTCGGCGCTTCCAAGGGTTTTATTTGAGGCTTCACCAGGAGGTCGAAGGCGATCTCCGGTACAAACAGGCTGGGCCTCGGGCCTGTTGAATTGCGGATGGCGGTTCGGATGTCCTGATTCTCAAGGTTATGTGTCGCATCTATGGAGGCTAGCGCTTGGCCAAACACGTCGTTGAAGATGTAGTATATCCGCGCTCCTCCGGAAAGTTCCTTTGTGGAGATGTCGACTTTCATTCTGGAGATGAAGTCACGAGCAAATTGGGTCATAAGACGAAGAATCAGAGATCCTCGCTGTGGTGTGCACGTGAAGTTACGAGGAAAATTCAGGGCGAACCTGGTGCTTGTCTCCAAAAATAGCAGCGGAGCAACCGTGTGCAATGCTCGGTTGCTAAAGCGAGATATAAAAACGTCGTAGAGTGCAGTCAGTTATGCGTATGCGCCGCCAGAGATGCCCACAGACCTGCCTGTGTCGATATGGTTCCCTGTTCCAAGTTCTAATAAATAGAACTTGGTCTTACTACTCCAAGAGCGCAGTGTGGGAAAATGTTGGATCAATTGGTGGAGTTTAAACATTTGTTTACTCAAGTCCAATGGAAATCGCCAAGGGCCCCGGTCATGCACGTGCCACGCGCGCACCGTACACAGATGCACACAAACACGTCTCCACCTTCGTCTGTCTCGCGCCCACTCGTCATCGGTGTCTCTACCATGACCAAGCACCTCGGGTCTGACCTTCGCTGAAGTAGGGGCGACCTCGCTGAGACATCCCCAGGGATTCTCACCACAACGGTCCCCCTCTTCCAGGTTAGCCCGAGTTATTTACTGTAATCCTCAGGGATTCGCTCACAACTGTCCCCGGACAGTCTACTTAGGGCCCTTGGGTTTTCAGTCGCCTACAAATTTCAATAAATTCATCGTCTCGACTCAATCTATGTAACGATTGTACGGGGTTGGGGGATGATGGATCCTTGCGAGACACCAGACACGTTAAGCTAGACCAATCTGTGGATTCTGCTAAGTACAGATATTCGTCTCGTTTCACTGTCGTACCGTAAATTCCTGTAAAATAAGTAATCTTATCTAGTTCAGCACTCCTAGCTTCCCACTTGCCTTCTCCGCGATCGCCTCATATTTCCGCATCCCCCCATTCAGCAGCTTCAGCTGTCCATGGACCACTCGGTATACCGACCCTGGTTTAGCCCCCCACTCCTCTTTGTCTTCCTCCTCTAGATCTTTCTCCTCGTCACTTTCTTTGCCGTTGAGTGATTCCCCTTCGACCACACATCTCATGAAAAATATGTTGTGCGTAATGATGAGCAATGCGCCCTGGTACTGCTTGAGTGTCTCGACTAGAGCCAGGACTGTGTCAGAGTCCAGATGCGTCGTCACTTCGTCCAGCACTAAGAGGTGTGGAGGAGAGTAGACGAGCTTCGCAAGCGCTAGTCGGACCTATGCATGTAGTTACGCTGTCAGTCTATGACTCCGTCACTCTTGAGAACACCCACTTTCTGTCCACCAGATAATGCGGCAACCAGTACATCACTCGCGATCTTACCAGGCAGCCCCAAGCCGCCCAAGACCCCCCGTGCCTCCTGCTCTGACATTGATCCAACTGTGACCTGCATCATCTCCCGCAGAGCCGTTAGCTCTCCGTCCAACTTTCCTTTCTCCTCCAGTGCCTCCACAGCATGCTGCAAGAAGCACACGATCCTCGCCCTCGTGTGCCGTGCAACTGAACCCTTCGTCGCCTGCAGTCCCCCATTCTCAACACCCACCACCAGCCCCATTAGCGTCGACTTTCCACTTCCATTTAACCCGGCGATCCCCACGCGGCGCTCTCACAGATGTATCACCAAATCCACATCCGCCAGCGTCGGCGTCTTCGCGGGGGGGGGTATCCGAACGAAACCTTCTCCAGCAACACCAGCGCACCTGGGAGCGCAAGTCCGGCGGCTCCAACGGTATTGACATCTTTACGAGCGGGCCCATCGTCGGAATTTCGACGGCATCGCAGCGAGAGGTTTGGTACCCCATCAAGTCCTGGTTGAGCTTGAAGTGCCCGCCCTGGAGGCCGATTCGAGCCCCGTGCGCTCCTCGATCTTCTTCCGCCGCAACGCGACCTGTTTGAGCTTCTTGTCGTCACCTGTGCGCTTGGCAGCGGTAAGCGCGGACGCGATGGAGGATTGATTGGGAGGGAGAAGCAACCAAGACGCTGCAGAGGGCGTTGGAGGGGTTTGGGGTTGGTGAGGCGGCGGCGGCGACAACGACGACGATGGAGGTAGAGGAGAAGACGAAGAAGCAGCTGCGGATGAGGTCAGGGAGCGCGCAGACGCAGAGGAGCAGGGTTAGTAGTGGAAGTGACGGCGATGTTGTTGAAGGGCAGGGCACACTTACAGAACTTGGTCCTGCCGTTCAACGGCTACACCTTACCTAGTAGGGGCTAGCAGGGTAGAGGTGGTGTTTGGTTCCTTGTCTGCTTCTGGAGTCGAATATGTATTGCCTGCAAGGAGGCAGAGTCTCGAGCGCGGGATGGCCGTCGGGTGTCGATTGTGATCGACGGGTCGAGGCGGCGGACGGGCGGACTGGCAGCGAGGGAGGATTGAACGGCGGGATGTGGGTACTGGTTTAGATTGTACAGCCACCGATCAGTACTCAGTCCACAGCGCCACGGAGTCCGAAGCCTCATCTCATTCAAACTAGTCACACAGGACGGAACGCAACAATCACGACCGCGATGATGATTGACGGACGAGTAGATCTACAATCAGAGTTCAGCATAGAACATAATGAGCCAATATGTGAAGTTTTACCTTCTTGAGATGTAGATCTCCTCTGTTTTGACCTCGTTCTTCAATTCACCATGCTGACATGGCACTCAAGCGCTCTCTCGATTCACACGGCAACGCCGATGCGACATCCATGGTGAGTATTCTCGAGACGGTCTCTTGAACATATCATTGACCTTCTGACTCGTCTTCGCTGCAGAAATTCTGCGAGATTTAATCAATTTGGTGCATTCGACTTCCTACTTACTTCGTTAGTCTGACTCTTTCAAATAAATGCAGATCGTCGTCTCCTTAGCTGTCTTCGCTGCTCCATTTGATTCTCGAGTTCTCAAGGTTAGTGAGGCAGTCCCATCTTCGCAAACAGTCGACTGACACCATGCTATCTCATACCACGCAGCGGTTTCTATCGACTCGCCGAATCCCCCTACTTGAGGTCACAGGTGTGTTCGATGCTTTGTTGAGACACGATGTGCTTATCTTTTTCTTTCCACTGGTCTTGCATGCGCACTATAGCCGGACAGCGATTGGCGGATGGCGGGAACTGAGGCTGAGATCATCGAGGTAAGTCGTAACATTCACTTCAACAGATTTACGATGACAAGCTTCTTCTGATTTTGGACATGGATTGGGGGGGGGGGGTCGTTGTAGGACTCGGACGGGCGTGGTCGGTGCTATCCGAGGGCGTCCATAAGTTTTCATTTTTGACGGTCTGCGGGAACACACCACCTTGCGCCGACCACTACACCACCTCAAAATGGCAACTTACCAGGTCTAATGACAAAGTGAGTGCTCAATGGCACCATCCCCATCTCAAACATGTTCTGTGCGAGCGTATATAAGCCCGCTTTGCATCCCATCACTTCCGAGCTGCTCCTGCTCAATTTACTGCTGCGGATGTGTGATCTCTGTTATGGAAGCTATCTGTGAGTTGAACGGACCTGCCTCCCAGTACCAGCACTCGGTTGCACATCTCATTACATCCTTAGCCGCAGCATATCCGCCTTTCCGAGTCGTCGCTCAACCTGTCTACAAGCTGTTTCATGCTCAGCATCCCGCTCCTTGGGCGCCCGAAGATCCTACTAGACAAGGCAGTGGCTGCTATGCAATCGAAAGAACCATCCAAGGTGCGTACGTTACTCTTTCATTTTCTCATCCGTGGCTAACCTCTTCGCGGTATCTGGAACCCGTGACAAATACACGACAACAGACGCAGCAGCAACAGCCCCGAAGGCGCCCATTGCGTCTGCGTCTGCGTCTACGCAGCCGGGGGCAGCAGCCCATTCCATAGTCGAACCTCGTTCCGCTGACCCTTCCCTCCCGCCCCCATGCGCGAGCATCAGTTGATTCAGCACCGCCGTTCGGACAAACGATCAGAAACGGTTCACGGGCACTTCGGCCAAGGGAATGTCAACCTGCACCCACCACGCCCGTTGCTATCCATCCCACTGCCATTATACACGTTCGAATTACAGCCGCGGAAGACGCGTGCCTCAAGCTCGTGCGCCGCCACCTTGTAGCTTGGAAACGAGAAGGGACCACTCGTACTGCCCGCCTAGATGGGCGTGATCACTGGACGGAGGGCACATACACGACATCATCGAGGCGAACAGGAGGCAGTGCAGCTCGTGGTGATCTATACGATTTTTCAAAGGCCGGGAGCAGGAACTAATTAGGGCATAGACCTTGATGTGGTGCAGTTTCGTCCCACGAACTGGAAGCAGCGAGCGCGTGGATTTGCAGCTCAACATTCAAGGGAGATGGAATCGAGACTCGAGAGAGCGCCAGAGATTTGTTTCTGCGGCGCCTAGCTGTGCAGATGTGGATGTGGATGTGGCGTGGAGGGCGAAATCAGGTCAGATTAATACCAAGACTCACAGAGAAAGAGCCCGGTAGACGAGGCAGTTAATGTGTGTTACTGCTCCGGCGTGCGGTCCTCCTTCTCAGCCTCCCATCGTCATTTGACTGTGAGTGAACGCTTCGACGCCAATGAAAATAATTGGATGTGGAGCGGGGTGCCGGCTTGGCTGAACTCGACTATGGAGGATGAGGAGACCTGGGATGGGTCGGAACGGAGAATGGCTATCCTCAAGCGCAGGAATCTCGCCTCCCTCGTACGATTCCTTCCTTTCCGTCACAGAGCTGTCGATATATTGGGTACATTGTGTCGCAGGCCTTGCACGTGGAGTTATAAGTTATAAGGGAAAGGGGAAACGGGACATCGACTGCTCACCTCACGAGGGCATTCGAAGAAAGCGCTGCGCAGCCACACAGGCTCCATCCCTCGCCATGACCGGAGCTAGGGGAGGAACAAGAAGAGGCGGCGGTCGCTCATTGAGCTGCGCAGCACACACAGCACACAGTCAGTTGCCTCATCTTGGGGACCGGTGAGGCATGGCGTCCATGACAAAGATGCATACAGGATGGAAATGATGGCCCAGTGGAAACCTTTGAACTCCTGGTTGTTGTGATGCAGTGAGTCAAAAGGTGTCCTCTGGAGCGTCGTGCGCACTCATCGGTCTAGAATGTCGATCTTCTGTTTAGGCAGCTGGTCAGCGATGTCTGCGTCCAGAGAGGTCTTCAGCTGGCAGGTGGATGGGTGTTGTCAAGGCAAGAGCAAATCCGACTCGCACACATTATAGAGATGAGAAGCGTGAGACCCTACCTTCAGATGCCATTTCAGCCCACCGGGGTTGGGGAGGTCTAGGAAACCAGAGCGGCGTCAAGTGGGACAGTGTCAGATGAGGGAAGGGAAATTCAGATATGGTGAACTCCGAATGCGTATATCTTTGTCTTATAGACCACGAAATCTGTTCTCTCGTGGGCTCACCTTTGTGGACAATGTATGCAAGATACCGGAGAGCTAAGGTCATTGATTGCACTTCCTATCTGATACAATATTGAGACTGCTGCATTTGGTTGCTTAGTTTGGAATTTCACTTTGGCATTTGGCGCCTTTTGGCGCCCTCAGGGGCCGTGCACATGATACCAGAGCAGCTGGTTTTAGGAGCCTGAAACCTGGCATGGTTGTTCTCCTTGCTGCGGGTTTAGTGCCATCGCACAGCAGTGTTATGAGCGATTTATCAATCCATACTAGGTTTAGTGCCATCGCACAGCAGTGTTATGAGCGATTTATCATTCCATACTATTATCGTACAATGTCCCAACCCCTTACAATCATTCAAAATGAGAACTGTCCAAACTTTCCCGATTCAGTACCCTAGCCTGCGAATGACAATGAAGAGGTGTCCGGAACATTCAAACTTAGCCTGGATGGCCGTCATGTCAATATCGCGAGGCGCGAAACTGATCTGCCACTCATAATGACCTGGAAGTGCTCGACAAAAAGAGTAAATAATTTAGGTGCAGGGCTTCAAATACCCAGAGACTCACAGTTTTTTTCCATATGCCAGGCATCAGCGACTACCTTGAGCTTATCACCCCTGTTTGCTGAGATGGTTATCATCTCGTGCCGTATGACAAGTGGAAGTTGGACATGGAGGGTGTGTTTGTTTGGCGACGATGACACATTCATGGTGGGGAAGCAGGATGGACGTGACACTGGGTCCGGAGGCGTCGCCGAGCGGTGGCCGGTGGTTATGTGAGGTGAACTTCGCTCCGAGGCACGCTGGCAGGGCGCTGAGAGGGACAATGACGGAGGTGGAGCAGAAAGGCACGTCGCAAGTCGGGGGAGCATATCAGGTCTTACTGATAGCGAACGGTTTTCGTTGGAAGCTGCGGTTGTGGAGGGCGCCTTAGCTAAGGGAGGCGTTGTGGCTGGATAGGAAGAAGCGGAAAGGTACGACTGATCAGAGGGTGGAATCTGTCCCATTTTAAAGCCAGAAGCTGGCGGAACACACGACTGTGGAGTGGATGCTGAGGAGGGTGGAATCATTGTACTGCGCTGATGCAGAGAAGGGCAAGCAGTTACGTAGTGGCCTGCTCGCACACAAGCACAGTGCATGAAGAACGGACTGAGTTGCGGCACGTGACCAGAAGCGCGTGATTCAACTGTGGGTGAAGAGCGTTCACTTGACTTCAGCGCCCACATACAAAGCCAACAATCACCCATTCAATGGGCGTTCCCATTTTTCTGTCCATATCGACGAGCCCAATTTGACGCAGCTTTTCGCAGACTACCGACTACCCTTTGCATATATTTTCTAACCTTATGCGCGGGTCGTCTCTTGACATTCATGTTATGACGCCATCTGCAGATGCTGTCTATACTGGGCCTACAGTCCCGACGTTTGTTCACTATTTGACCGTCCACACTCTAGATTCTGCCAAATTGACGAAATGCGTCGACGTCAGCGCTGTCCTCGCCTCGGCCGCAGATCCCCGAGAAATTCGAGTTCTTATCGTCAATCGCAGCGATACAGAGACTTTCACAGTACCTCTGCTTTTCGGCCCCAATGCGAAGGTTGCCGATGACATCAGCAGGGTTTACGAAACTGGAGCCCAGACTTGAAGGATGCGAACAGTTTCGAAGAAGAGAAAGTAAAGACTGTTGTCAAGGATGAGAAGTTCACAGGAATGGTCATGTCGTAGCCACGAGAAACAATGAAAGAATAAGCGTTGGCTTCTTGTGCGAAGCTCCGGGTACATATCACTATTTATGTGCACCATGTTCACAATCCTGGCCTCAAAACTCTACCTTCAGGGGGACTGTTACCGCATACGGTGAAAGACCATGACACTGGACTCGCTTGAGCGCGGCTGCGATCCTCCGCGGTCTGTGACTCCCGCTCACATTGGCGTTTGGCCGATATTTAAGAAAGAAGATCATAGAAATGCCGCTACGAGAATCCGAACTTAGTGGATCTCATTGCGAGTTTATTCGGCGAGTGATCATCATGATCTCTGCTCCATGTCTATCATCAAGTACAGTCCTAGGATGTTCCCTGATCTGTAGAATTCGCTGAGATGCAACTACTTTTCCAAGCTTTCGGAATGTTTCCCGTCGCGTATTGCACAGATAGATTTGGGAGACGGATCACCATCCAGCTTGGCGCTGCGATCTAGATGTACGTGCAGTCTAAACAGCTATTGTACAAAGCAGAGGTGGAGGGGCGTTGGTCGGTCGGTTGGTTGGTGGCGCTTCCATGTGCGGTCGAAGGTATGTAGGTATGTATGTCCATAGGCAGAGGGTCGATTAAGAGGGAATCATCATTATAACGGGGAGGGAGAGAGAGAATGTATGTATGTGTGAGAAGGGGTGGAGGACATATGGACAAGAGCAGCGGCGTGAATATATGGGCGAGGTGGGGGAGGTGACGACGAGGCGGCGGCGGTGGAAGGGAGGGGGAAGCTATAAACACAGAATACAGAAGGAAAGACCGGGAAGGATTCAGAAGGTATGATACAGCAAGCAGCCCGCGCCAGCGCGCCTCAGAACACAGAACACGGCGATAAGCGCAACACGCAAGCCGGACCCGGACCAGCGAACGCCAACGTCATTCATCAACCCACTTCCCCAGTAACTGCCACCGAGATCACGAACCTCCCCAACAAACGACATGCCAAGGTCCCGCCGGACCGGGGATGGTTGGGTGGAGGGAGCGGAGACCGAAGCCCGCAGACCGTGGACCGAGACGGCGTCGCAGTTCGCAAATCGCAGCTCGTGGGGGACGCGAGCGCCGATCCGCACCTAAATCCCAACTCCAACTCTAGATCCGCACCCGCGCTCCCAACGCAACCCGAACCCGAACCCAGCCATCACGATCGACAGACAGACGTACGGACCGAGCTGGGGCCCCACATCCCTGGGACTGGCGTCGCGGGGGCGATGTGTACATCCTCAGATGCTGATGTCGATGTCGTTGACAATGTCGATGACAAGGCGATGGCAAGGCGAGGCGAGACGATGCACCCACACCCGCACCCAGGTGACGCGAATTCGAGTCTCGAGAGCCGAGCTGAGCTGGGCCTGGACCAGGACCATAACAACGAGGGGCGGGACGACTGGGGGAAGGCATCTAAGACGCGAGGCGGTCACGAAACGGAAGGGAACACAAAGATCAAGTCATCAAAGACGGAAGAACCAGAATTGAACGGCAGGAAGGAAAGAAGGAAGGAAGATGCAGCAAAAGAGAGAGATGTAGAGCCATACGTAGATGGGCAGCGGGGGCGGGTTGGGGTGGGGTGAGGTGTCGATCAGGGATGGACATGAAGATGGAGATGAGGAGGATGGAACGATGATGAGTGACGAATGAAGAGAAGAAAATGACAAAATGACAACGATGAACAATGACGTCTATAACAATGGATGATGATGACGATGGATGATGATGATGATTAGATGTTGAAGCGTGAGGGAGTGAAAGAAAATTAAGACTAGAAACAACAGCAAAGCGAGTGCGAGGAGATCAAGCGACGGGGATGGGGACGGAGGTCTGTGCGCCTTGCGCCTTGCGTCTATCGTTGGTGGGTGGGTGCGCGTGCGTGGGTTGCAGTAGACGTAAACATGAACATGGACATGGACATGGGCGGGCCGATCTAACAGGGAAAGAAAAAGTCGTGATGATCAGCAAGCAAGGATAAATGGACAGGTGGTATGGGATAGCGAGAGGAATACATAGCATAGAAACACGATGTGTGCAATCGTGATATACATAGTGGCGTGTGATGACAGATGTAGATGTGGATGTGGATGTAGAAGTGTGCGAGTGCGAGTGCGTTCGAAGCGGGAATACGCTGAAGGTGACGGTGACGGGCGATGACTGTGGGTCAAGGTGAGTAGAGGAGAAGATGTCGTATATAAAGAACAAAAAGAAAAAGAATAAGAAAGGTAAAGCGCAGACGGAAGGAAACGACGCTCAACGTCGCACTCCCCGTCTTGCAAAATTAACAGCACAAACAACAGATAACGAAATCAAAAGAAGAGAGAAAAAGAAAAGGAAAGAGAAAGGAAAAAGAAAACACCACGCACCTCACCAGATAGTTATACCACAAAAATTAAAAACTGGTACCAGAACCGAGAACTCACCCTCCTCCTCCTTTCCTACACATCGCCCCGCCCCGCCCCAACCCTCAAAGTCTCGCTCCGCACCTCCTCCTCCTCACGTCACCCACAGTGCACAAACCCAACAACGAGCCACAAAATCAAAAACCACCACTGGGCGTGCGAACGAGCAAACGAGGAGGGAACGACCAGCGGTCATAGGATCCACGAATCCTTGAGCGAATTCTGCAGTATCATTTCCTCGACAACGGCGAAAATGACCCTGATATTCGTCGTGTCCGTTGCTTGGGTTAGACTGTGTGGGGCGAGAAACGTAGTCAGCGGGGCCCTTGAGCTCGGGGCAAATGGAGGAAAGGGGGAGAAGAAGCGGGGCGAGAAGCGAGGAAAGAGAATGCAGAAGGTGGAAAGAGAAGGGAGAAAGAGAAGAAAAAAAGAGAAGGGACAGAGGAGAAGGGACAGGGACATACTGCGGGTACACATTCAACCGTGCCGGGTTCGCCTGCATGAACATCCGCAGGATATATTTCGCTGCCTTGTTGATGTCCGTGCCGCCTACGTATTCCGGGAAATAGCGCTCCAGCGGGACCTGGAAGGCAGTCAGCCAAGGAGGGAAGGAGCAAGGAAGGCGAACGGACGGACCCTGGGCAGCTTATTCTTGAACACGTCGATTTTGTTGAGGAAGAGGATGATTGACGTCCTCAAGAACCATCCCGAGTTGATGACGCTCGCGAATAAAACAAGCGATTCCGCCATTCGACTCTGTATTCCATGTCCATGTCAACAACCGGCGCCACTTGGAAGGGAAGGGGAAGCGGGAGTTGGAGTTGCACGCGCACCTGAGTCTTCTCCTCGAGCAGGACCTGGTCGTACTCGCTGAGGGAAATGCAGAAAATGATGCTCGTGGCGCCCTCGAAACATAATATCCACTTGTTTCGCTCCGACCGTTGGCCCCCCACGTCGAACATATGTATTCTAGAAGGGTTCAGTCAGCTAGGAGCAGGGGGCTGGGGGTTAGGGGGGGAGAGGACGTACGACAAGTTGCCCACAGTGAACCGCGTCTCGGTGATGCCCAAGCTCTTCTGTCGTGCTCTGAGCACGTCCGTCTCGTTCGGGAGGTATCCAGGGGTGCCTATGCGCAGCACCTCACTGAAAAAGCTATCGAGTAGAGGATCGTCAGGCGCCCGTTCGTCGGCCAAAAAATCAATAGGAATAGACGCCACACCACAAATGGGGAGAACAAGACTTACTGGCCCGCAGTATCCATGAGATAAAAATTGCTCGAATGCTCCTCCATAACCTTCGATACAAACGGGTCTTTCCAGACCTGATGTATAGCGTCCGCGATCTCCGGTGAGAAGTACGGGTTGCTCATGGATGAGCCGGGGGCGGAGTCGAGCTTGTAGTCGAGGATCTTCTCAGCGAGGACGCGGTTGCCGTACTCGACGCACTCGAGGCCGATCTTGCGCATGTAGACGACGACGGCCTGGGCAGAGTCCAGGACGTTCTTGTACACCACGGGCCGGTACTCTGCGAGCTCGGCGTTGGAGAAACCGTCTTGGTGGATTATCTTCATTTGTTTTACGATGGTGCTTTTGCCTGATTCGCCGGAGCCTGGGGTATGGGTGTTAGCGGGAGATGTGAAAGAAAATGCAAAGGCAAAAAAGGAAGGGACGGAGGGCGAGGGTGGGAGGAGGGGAAGGTGGCAAAAGACGGTGGGCGTGGTCACAGTACGCACCCAGCAGCAGAATCTTACACTCTTTTTTGTACTTTTTGCTGTCTTCCTCGATCTGTTTGTCGATGAGGTCGGACTTTGCTTTACCACCGCAATCAGCAGTGGATACGCAGCCGCCCATGGTGGGAGAAGGAGGCGGTGGAGCAACGAGGGCGGCGGGGACAAAGAAGGCGAGGACGACAAGGAGGAGGAGGAGGAGCAAGAGGAGCAAGATGATGGTTGGTGGTGGTGGTTCGTGGCAAACTGGCCCGCCTCAGTTCAGCTGCCCCTTCCCAGCCCCCTCCTATCTGTCCTGTCCTTGCCTCGCCCCTTCCCAGCCCTTCACCCCCGCTACCCGTTTCAATTATTTAATTTAAATCGAGGATGACGCTCTAACCTTTTTCTATCACGCGAATCTGGTCTGGCCACTCGGCCCATTGCACGCCATTGCCCGGAACAGTCGGTCCTCCTGAGTCCCACCTCCACTCGGTCGACTCCCCTCTCCACCCAAATCGGACAAGTCAGGGGTGACGACTTACCGCGTCTATCCTGGTGGACTTACGTAAATGAAAAAAGATTATCCGCCAACAAGACGCGAGCAGTGTATGCGCGTGTTGTCGCGAAAGTGTGAGTCACGTGCAAATCCAGGGCTTCGTTGGACTGGAGTAAACAATCTAAACTCGACAGCTCAAACTTGAAATCAACATCAAACTCGAACCACGGTCCGGTTCTCACTAGCACCTCGATGCGAGATCTTGACGACGTCGACAACTGCAGCTGAACCGCTTCTTGTTACTTTGTAATCGCGTAAGCTTGCGGTGCATTCGACGACATCATCCCAGGACTTGGGTACGCACGTCCCGACATCCCCCCCACCTACCCACTCACCTTCTTGCACGCACGCATCCGGCCCTCGTCACCCGGGCTCATCGTCAACCTCCCTTTGCGTCCCCTATCCCCGTCCCACGTTACCGGTCCCGGTCCCGGTTCAAATCCCAGTTCCGCTCCCCGTTCCCCGACCGCTCCACCCTCTCTCAGTCTCACACACGCACACCGGCTCGACGATCCTGATACGGATCCTCTCCCCAGGACCTCCGACCCGCGATCCGCGATTCAACCCCGGGCCAACGGTGGATCCCTTCCGGGATCGCTATCGGCACCGCCTGTGGACGTGCGCAGGTCGCTTATCCGACCTCACAACGCGCATACTCACCGTCTCGTAGATCCTGGTCCAGATACGGTCGAGCGCCGTTGCTCTTTATCGACATCCTCCGAGATCGGCGACCGGTGACCCGCCATCGTACCGATATCGTGGAAGGACAACTACCGCTGCAAGCACCAAGCACTCAGCACTCCGCTGCAGACAACCGCGGAATCCTCCGTTTGGCAACACGTGCGTCCGGGCTGGCCTGGCGCATTGGCTGCAAGATCAGTACTAGGGCTTTCACGGAGATCTTCTCAGCCGCCAAGCGCGTACGGCATCGTGACTCGTCGTCCGCTTCTTCCCACTGCTGGACTTCATTTACCTGACCAGGTATATGTATAGGCATAGGTCATCGGCCTCCTGGACTTCGAGCATTGGTGAGATCCCGCTGGCGTCAGTATATGGCCGGGTCCAAGGAACGAAGACCGGGGACCCCCAGTCTGGATGACTAGAACCTGGGGTTATGGACCGGCCCGGGAAAGGACTGGGACAAGGCACGAGTTAGCGATGCGCTCGCTGAGGCACAGCGATGAACAATCGTCGTCGATGGACGGCGTCACATGTACTCAATCGATCGACTCAGTCGCCGCCTCGCCTCCACCCAGCCGATAATTCATGTCTGCCCTTTTCGAGTCTGTGGAGCACCCCTCACTCTCCCTTCCGTTTCCTCCATGGGTGCTGCATCCGGATTACCCCTTCCCACTTCAATTAACTCTTCACGTGCCATTGAGTTCGAGTCGTACTCGGAAGCACCGCACGCGACCCTTGGGTGTGGCTGGGCTACTGACATGTAGGCCCGGTCGACAAAGCAGACCAAGGAACCACTCGAGGCGTTCATCAAGCACGGCAGCCGCTCCCCGACCTGCGCTGCGCCGACTGACAGCTCGGATTTGGCTCCTCCGCAACCAGCTGGCGCCATCACATTTGACATTCCTCGGAAGCAGCGCGTAAGTGTAAGTGTGTGTGTGCACGTGCTGCATGCGAATACCTCTTCCAGGTTCCAGTCAGCGCTTTCTCAATTCCGGTTTTCAGCTTTCGAGGATCTGTGTCTACGTCTACGTGTACGTACACGCATACGCTCTCGTCTTACGCTGCCACATCACGATGAAGCCTTCTTAGCAGCGTTGCGGTTCCATCATCCATTCAAACCTTTGACCGGGTTTAAACAAGTCCACGGCGCGCTGGCAGGACTGAATTGTTCGTCTCTTTGGTCTTTTGTCTTATGATCTCTCCCGTAAGCGTGTTGCCAGTCGCTTGTTCCTCATGACATGTTGATATCGCCATAAGATCATGACCTTCCCGAAAGGCCTATTTGACAGGTAATCCGTCTACGATCGGCCTTTCAAGTTTCAGTGGAATCTGACGCAGCTTATCGCAGACTACCTACTACCCTTTTGCATATATTTATTTCCAACCTTATGCGCGGGTCGTCTCTTGACGTTCACGATCCTCCACGGTCTGTGACTCCTCGCCGTTTCATCAATGTCAAACTCAAAATGACATTATTTCTATGTAGCAGCGATGCGAAAGGCCACCTTTATTAGAATCCGCTTTGCTTCCATCACCCTGATCCGATTCGGATACCCGATCTCGCACTCTGGTGACCGTGAACCTGGACGCCCTGGCCCTGGATTCCCTCGTTGCTATCGACTATTTATGAAAAATTTCTTCTAGTACCATCTGCCATCTGGCATCTACTATACCGGATGCATTGCTCTGCGAATCCACGTTACGCGTCGCGCCACGTTAAGAAGTCATTTATTGGCGTGCGGGGGGTCACATGCCCTTTCCACGCATTCTCGAGGATCTGCGTTTCTGAGGACTTGTGCCTACCTCCCATCTACCTTTGGTGCAAGCCCTCAAAGTGTCCAGTCTCCTGCATTGACTTTTTTACTTTACTTTTCGGGGCTTTTTGTTCTATCCTGTACTGTTCTGGAAATGAACGACCTGGACACTCTGCACACTCTGCACACTCTGCACACTCTGAGCGAAGTGTCAACGTTATCACGGGATATGACCATACCCCCAAACTTTCTTCAGTTGCCAATGCGACTCAAGGCTACACATGAGCACTCCGCCCACGGACACAAGATCAAATAGGCACGCCCTTCATTCGTTCGTTAATTCCAGCTTTGGGTTTGGGGTGTCGCGCGTGGCGGGCGGTGTGTATTTTCTAGAGTGATCGAGGGCATGTGTATTATACGAAGAAGAAGAGAGGTTCATTTCGGAGCCAGGAAGGACCTCGAGGCGGCAAGAAGGAGAGCACGGTGCGAGTTCTCGGGATGGGGAGGAGAAGAGGCAGAAGGTGCGGCAGCTAGGATGCCAGCGGCGAAAGGCGAAGGGGAGGAGGGAGGGTCACGAGAGGCACATGGACGATCTATATTCTAGAGTCCGACGACGCCTCGACGATCGAATACGTTGTGGCGTCTGGGTGTATCTGATGACCCCCAAAGAGTGACGGAGACTGCCGAAAGTATAACAACCGGGTTGAAGCTGTTCATTCGCCGCTGTTTTCCCCCTTTCCACATGGACAACGATGCTTCCTGGTGTCCCGTTTGCGACAAGCACATCCAACCAAAACGCTACCAGGTCCCCGTCATCCCCCCCACTACTCCTACTCCCACTCCTCCAGCGCCTCCGCCGTCCTCTCCCGTCCGCCGCACAAAGACTGCCCGCCAGCGTGGTGGTGGCCTCGTCCAGGGCACCGGTTGCGTCAAGCCCAACGGCGCCCTCAAACGCACAGACTCCAAGTACAAGACCCAGCCTCAGCCTCAGGTCAAGCTTCGCACAGTCATTGACCAGGGCCCCACCCCCCTTTATTGCTCCGACGAATGCCAGATGGTGGATCTCAACCGCGGCCTTTCCCACAACTGCAACCCAGACCGCCTGCGCTCGAATAGCTCTCCTGTCGCCTTTTCCCCACGCACTGCTGACTCCGACTCCACTACCTCCTCTTCACCCGAGTCTCAGTCGTCAGTTGAGTCTGCGACTTCACTCTCCACTTACAACTCTCCGTCTCTCGCTACCCTCGCTGCGACATACAACTTCCCCCCTCCCCCACCCCCTGCCCCCGTTCACGAGAACGAGACCCCTCTACCCTCTCCCACCCCCAATGACTACTCCAGCGGTGTCATGATGGCGGCTCGTCGCATTACCACTGAGCTCTGCTCCAAGCCCCAAGAGCGGAACGCTTACGGCCACATCATCTCATCCACCGAGCCCCGCAAACCCATCCCTGGATGGACCGACGGCTCCAACGCTTGGCGCTCAAGCATCTACAGCTTCACCGCTACAAACTCTTCTACCCCAGTCCCCCACAAGTCCTTTGTCACTCGTCCTTCTCGCGGCGTCCAGTCATATCCCCGCACCACCTCGGCCTCGCTTCCCACATATCCAGCCTCTGAAACCGACGTCGAGCTCCTGACTTGGTTCTCTCAATCATTCCGACGGACATCTCGCCCCTCGACGTCCCAGTCAGCATCTCCGGCCCCCCTCTCCTCTTCTTCATCCTTCCCAGCTTCCTTTCCCCCTACTCCCCTCCAGAAGCGCGAACGCTCTCTCCTCCAGCGCGGCGCAGAAGGCAAGCTCCTTGTGCCCCCGGTCATGATGCGTGTCAACAGCAGCGCCTTGAGCATGTCGTTGTCCAGTGAGTGGTCAGCCCCATCAAGTCGCAGAAGTGCACGCTCGCCTCTCTCTCAAGCGAGCTCTGCCGGGCTTGAGGACGATAGGACCCAGAGGTGTGACAGCGCGACCTCGCTTTTTCAGAAATCGAAGCGCCCTACCGTCGAGAGTGAGTTTTCTTTCATTGTGCGTCTTTGATAATTCTCTAATCGTTTTTCATCGTTAGCCCGCTCCTGGTCGTACGACAACATCAAGACGTATCCCGTCATGCGCCTCCCTCCCAAGACAAGGATCGAGAAGCGCACCGAGAAGCGCCTTGTCGATGGCGAGGAAGTTGAGGTCGAAGTCGAGGTCGAAGTCGAGATTGAGGAGAAGCTGAAACGCCTTTTCCATTTCCAGGCGCCAAACGCCACAGTGCCTGTCTGATGCTTTTTCTTTGGGCCTCTTGTTCGTCTTTCTCGCATCCATGATCTTTATCATCTCATCGCAATCGTCGTCCACAATAAGGTTCACTTGCATCATCAGCACCATACCCACCTGCCTAACGACTCTCACGACTTCGCTTTGCTTTCGGCCGCTGCATATCCTTATCATCGCCGTCTCCGGACACCAAAACCACCGCCTGCATCCGCACCGTCACCTACCACCTGTACTATCACCAATACCACCTTCGTCTCTGGGCTCCATTATCTTTCCCTTGCTCTGGGTTCGTCTCTTCGCGGTGAACGGTCGCCACTGGTGCTGTAAATAATCATTGTATTGTGTAAAAACTATCCCTTATTCCTCTCCACCCATCCTTCTTCCCTTTGGGTTTGGCATTGCACATTATTCTCGCACGAACTCGCCGCGTCGTGTAGTACCTCTTAGTTACATCATCATCATCACCTTACGTTCCATGGAACACAACTACTAGGGCGCGCGGCTAGTTCACATGGTTAACTGTTACGTTGTGCATATAATGGATTCATTGAAGTCTTGTGTGAAATCTATTCTTCAGTCAATGTTCTCTTGAACGGAAATAAACACTGCTAGCGTCGTTGTTCCCATGCTGATTTACGCGGTATGTATGTATTATAATGTAAGTAATTCAGCGAGTGTTCACATCCGAACGCACGCCCGCCATAGCATCGGACGGCATAGGGGTCGACGGGCTGATTTTCGACGAGTCAAAAGATTTGGCTTCCGCGGTGACTAGTTTACGAGCGGTGTCCCGTCCGGGCCGCACTAAACATCGACCTCATCGCCGTCGCAGATGCAATAACGCTTGCGGCAGCCCTTGGGCTCCGTGCTCGCCGATCTTGTACGGCCAAGTGGTGTCTGTCACCCCCAACTTATAATGAACCTTTCTTGTTATGTCCTCTTGCCTGTTTAGTTTGATACCTTAGTGCGCCTGCATCATAAGAATGACTGCGCACAATATTGCACCGTGATCTTGTGCTCGTGCTCGTGCTCGTGCTCGTGCTCATGCTCGTATGTGTTCCACCCCCAGCCTCACCCGCCGTCAGGTAAGCATACCCATGGCCTTCATCATAACCCGCACCCACGCCTGCACCCGTATGCGTATGAGTAAGGGGAGGGAGCACGAACGGCGATATGACTCCAAAATCCTTCGCCGACGGTGCATAGACGGAGGCAGAGGCATAGGCATAGGCATGGTATGCGGAACTGGAGCTGGAGCTGGAACTGGAACTGTACCCCCCCAGTCGCGTCGTAGTCGCACTTGGACCTGGACCTGGAACTGGACCTGGACTTGGGATCGTTGGGGGTATGTGCGGATGCGGGTGCGAATAGAGGCGGGGGTGCTGGTGTTGGTGTTTCTGCGCCGGCGAATGTTTGGTCGTGGTCGTGGCATAGCCTGGTGAGCTTGTGCCTGCCCCTGCGCCGCTGCTCTGACCGCGGTATACCAATATTCAGGTGGACCTGGATCCCGTGGTCGTGGTGTACATCCTGTTGCTGCTGTGCGTGCTGCTGGTGCTGCTGGTGGCAGTAGTGATAGTCAGAGTGGTGCATGGGAGGTATTGGTGGTGTCTGATAGCGCTGGGGATGGTGATGAGGCTGGTGATGGTGATAACGTGGAACAGAGCAGGCGGGTACACCACCTCGGGCTCAGGCTCAAATTCACTTTCCCGGAGCGTGTACAGGTGTTCCTGTGTAAGTATTGGTGATGGTGGCGGCGGTGGCGGACGACGACGACCGTGGGCCTGTGCCACAACCGCCATACCATTACCACCTACGCCAAGCGCAGATTGTCGCCGAGCCTGCCCCGCGATACTCCGCGTCGCATCCATGGCGTCCGACTCCAGCACGGGGTTCTCAGGTGTAGCCCGGGGAGGCGCAGACCCTCCGCCGCCGCCCTGTCCTCCTCCTCCGGCTCAGGTCCGCGCACACGCTTCGTCGTGGGCGAAGCCGACTGCTGCGCAAGTGCGAGTGACGCAAGTGGGACGTCTCCGACTGAGGCGAGTTCGCATAATATGTCGCTTTTCGAAACAAGAGGGGGTTAGAAAAACCAGAAGCTAGACAGGCGCAAATGCAAGGAGAGAATATTTACCGGAGACGGCCGGCGAGGTACCACCTGTATGCAGGAGGGGTGGTGGTGGTGAGATCCAAGGAAGGGAAGGCGCGTTGGAAATGTTGACTCCCTTGGATAGCATAGTTTTGGATATTCATCGTCCTGTTTCGCCATCCGCGTCCCTACCCGCATCGCAGGGTCTACCACCGCAACTTGCTGGGTCTCCACTGTCCCACAGATGGTTGTCGCCCAAGCAGCAAAATCCAATCATAGTCCCACAAAGGACCTTCCCTCACCCTCGTCTCCAGCTCCATCCTTTTCTCATCTGTCCAACAGGAATATCTCCCCAACCGTATCCCAGATGGTGAATGCTTATCGTGAAAAAATGATGGACATCGATGAGGATCGCAATTTTCCTGATGGCCCTCCGAGCCCGGGAGTACGCCCCAGCCACAGCTGTCGTAGGGCATTGGAGAGGGTTGGGGTGTGAGGCGGCGGCGGCGATGACGACGACGATGGAGGTGAAGGAGAAGATGAAGAAGCAGCTGCGGATGAGGTCAGGGAGCACACAGACGCAGGGCAAAGTTGTTGAAGAGCGGGGCACGCTGACAGAACTTGGTCCTGCCCTTTGACGGCCGCACCTTACCTAGTCTGTCTCTTATTCCTTTTCAGGCTCGTCACCCAGACGGGGCCGACTCGAGAAAGATGAAGTGTGTCCCAGGTCATCTTTGCGTTACTGTGGGCGTGGGCTTACTAAGATGCAGGTGACGATGGACTGGACTTTACTCAGGGCGTACATGCGCCTTGTCACGGCTGCGATCTGGGCCGCGGTGAGTTTTGCATTGACCCGAATGCAGGTTAGTATTTATAAGTACATACTCATTAGTAGGCGACTAGCAATATGACATGGGTTGAAGAGCAGTGCAAGATAGTAAGTTTGTATGTACGCTAAGTAAGCATCCTGGAGAGCTGATATGATATGTACAGATTCCAAGCCATGCAAAAATTAAACAGGACTGAGCCACACCTGTGCATCAAGAAAAATTCATGTGAAGCCATTCATGCAAGTCACTTTTCAAAATCCTATGCGTTAGGATCCACCCATCCGCCTGCGATAGCCTCCGATAGCAAAATCGTCGAATGCTGGTCCGCCTCTGGGTCAACGCCCTCCAACAACGCGGTCTCGTTGAAGTCTTGGATGAAACTCTGGGGATCGGACATCCCGTCTTCATCCTCCCAGGTGCACTCTTTGATTGAGTAACTAGACCGCCACGCAAAGTCATACTCCAGCATGGAGGAGCAGCAACTCAAGAAGCGACGTACCCATCCCATTTGACAAGCCAGACGTACTTGATCTTGCCCCTCTGTTCCCTTGTTGAGCGTCCCACAATACCCGTCATGAAATACTCGTCTGAGCGCTTCTCCTCCTCGCCACAATCGGGGCGTGCACATATGATATTCTTGCTTGCGAGCATCGGATCTACGTAAAGATCACTCTAGTACTAACACGCACCCCCTGAACAAGAACAACGTACTGGCACTGAAAATTAGATCAGCAAGACGTTACGGAATGTGAATGTAATTATAGAAAGACTGACCCGCCGGCTGAGCAAGGAGGGCACATGAATAGCTCTCCACCCTTGATTCGGACATCCTTTAAGTCGATTATGCCAACACAGGCGTAGTGGTACCACAAGAGGCACCTGACATGTAAGGCACTACATATCAGCACAGCTATCGCGTCGCTTTCAAAGAAATAAATAATCACCCATCACACTCAACAAACTATATCCAATCAGTGCGAAAATTACCTAATGTACGCTCACAAACCAAATCCACGCACCCGTTGATTGAACTTCTTATCCGCTGTAATGTTCTTAATCGGCCATTTGCACCCGGTTGGCAATACCCTGCACCGCAGCCTCCTCGTCAGGCCTTTCGTAGATGTCGATGTCGATGATGGCGATGTCGATGATGTCGATGTCGATGATGGCGGCGTCCCACTCTTCTCCTTGCTCCTGCCACCCCTTTTTTCCTTCTCCTTCTCTTTGCCCTTACCACTCCGAGCCGGGACCTCCACTGCCACCGTTTTTGGATGTTTCCCATTTTTCTGCCATTCCTCTTCTTCATCTCCAAATTTCTGCCGGGCGCGCTTTAACGGCGGCTCCATCGCCTTCTGCATCGACTCCTTAACCTTGCGCTTCCTGTCCCCTGTAACCGTCGTGCTCTGCCCATCTTGAGTCTTCTTCAACTTCGGGAGCTTGATTTTTAAAACGATGTGTGGTGCCTCCAGGGTTGACATGTGCGGGAGCGCGACGGGCTCAACCTTGGCCTTGGCTTTTGTGGGCTGCTTCTCCTTGAGAGATTTGAGTTTCGCAAGCAAAGGCTTTTCTATGGACATCATGGGAGAAGGACTTGATGATAAGATGTGCTGTTGGGGTGCCTCAGACGATTGCTTTGGCGGTGGTGAGCCCCGATTGCATGTAGGCTGTGGTGAGGGGGAAAAGGACTCGGGAAGGAACAGTGGTGACACGATGTGCTGATGAAGTGTAGAGGATTGCTTTGGTGTGGGCATTGGCAAGGCCAGATCACATGCAGGGACGGTCCCATCATCGAAAGAGTTCGGTCGGCCTTTGAGGACGCTGTACTGCAAAGTGGCGGGCAGGAGATCGGGATCGTCGTCTGAGCCTACAGTTTGAAATGGTGGTGGGTGATATAGTACTGTGAGGGGTGGGATGGACGTACCCTCGTCTGAGGCGGCATTGTAGGGCACTGTGTACAAAATTGATGACAATATTCACAGCCGTACGGCGCATCGAATGTCAATGTCGTTTTACTTACCGCCGGCCTCCGCTAGCTGCTTCGTCTGCATCTGAGCGTTGACGTTCACCTGCTGGACATGGCCAGAAAGGTTTTCGAGGACGGCCTCTATTTTGTCGAACCTGGCAGACATGTATTTCTGATATTCCATGAGAAGCGGTTTAATGGCCGTTACGATGCTATCCATGTCTTGGTCGTTCGCTGCTGAATTCGGCATCCGTTAAGCTATGCAAGGATACGAGGGTGTCTATGAGTAACGAGATAAAAAATAAAACAGAAAGACTTACATTCTAATGTCGTGGTTGGAAAAAAGTGGGATGAAGTGCTATGGGCAATCATATCACTGTCCTGGTAAGTTTAGGGCCGGCCAACCTATCACGTGGAAGTATGGAACGTGATGGGAAAGTGTAACGTGCGAGGTAAGTACATGATTCAAATTCAAAGAGTAGGGCTAATGTACATGAAGAGCTAGAAGAACAGCGTCAAGCCAGCGAATGCATATACAGCCCTTGAGTGTTTCTACTTCAATTTGCCTCTCCGCCTCTGTCAACCCCTCTAGAAGCAAGGTGAGCTCGAGACTATCGTCGATCTGATTTGTATGTGATATGATATTGCGTGCGTTTTCTGTCATCTCGACTCGCTCTGCGCGCAATAGTGCTAATTACATCACCAACTTGCGCGCAGAGCTAATTACATCACCAACGGTCTACACGCTTTCCTGATTTTCGTGAACAAATCCAACGCCGAGCAAACAGCACTCTGCCGCCATCGGGAGGGGCATGTGACCGCTTTACAATCCTTCAACAACAGATTCGCGCACGTGAATCGAAATACGGACACGATTTCGACTCGCTCATGCCTCAATGGCCCCGACAGGGGTCCAGCCGCTGGTCGATTATGTCATCAAGGAATTCAACAACATCGACTACAATGCCGAGATGACGTTTGACGGAGTGAAGGTCCTGTCCTATTTCCGCGCATTTTATGAAGAGCTGGGGCAAAAATTCACTCCTTGGGCGGACGACGCACTCGCGCGATTCTGATCAGAGATCAACAGTGAACATGATGATGTATGTGCGAAATTTACTATGGAGCATCCTCTAACTTGGGATATAGCTTCGTGCATACATTGGCGAGCTCCTCGCATTCACAGAGAAGATCAAGGTGAGCAGTTTACTCCTGACCACGGACAACTATTCATCAAATTTACGTTTAGTGGATACCCAAGCCAAGCGCGCCATCTACCGAGGTCTTCATCAAAGAATGTCGCGTCGTACCCATCGACTTTGACATCATGGGCATGCGAGGAGTCTAACACAAGGATCGTGTCCTTCAGCTCGTGGACCGATTCAGAGTGTGGCGTGAGGAGCGATTGCCCGGCGTCCGTGCTTTCCAGTCGACCTACGACAGGTACGAGTCGTTGGACCAACTATGATTGAGGGCTTGTCTAATCAATGTCACCAGAGTTGGCGTCACCGTGTGCAAGGGGCTGTACCAGGTCGTGCATGATGTTCATGCGATCTCGACTCTCGACTACATCTTGCCTTTGATGGTGCGAGCCTTCACTCTCCCTCCCTGTGAAGAAAAGCCGCTGACTTACCGCAATTGTAGCCCGAGTTGTTCCGGTTCGCTGAGTGTATGCGATCACCCCCCCATGATTCGGAACGAACAGATTTGAAATGTGACCATCAGTACACGATAACAATGAACTTGCAACGCGCGCGAGCACACTGATGGTGCGGATGTGTGGAGTGACGCCACCTCTGCCCTTGGTAAGCCAGATCTTGGACGCCATATTTGAGGCTAGACAAAAATCGCCAGTACCCTGCGCTCATTCTCGTTTCTCTTGCGGCGTTGCTGACGTTTTCTTAGTCCTGGAGAATTCGCCTCAAAGCACTACCGCTCGTTCAAGGTATGCCATACACAGCCTTTATTCTCTGTCGCTCAACAGTGGGCCGCCCTAGTGTTTTACTTCCACCAAGTTCCACTGATTTCCGGATTACTAAATACCTTGACCCTTCCAATCTTCACAAACTCATTTACCTGTGACAGGTCCTTTGTAAATGTTTGGACGACGAGGTGGTAGAGGTACGGGAGAAGGCAGCGATGTGAGTCGTTGATACTCGAATTTTTCGACACAAGTCACTCCAATTTCCCATTGTTAGAACGTTGTCCGGGATTTTGCGCTTGTCTCCTCGACGCAGCGTCCTGACGCTCAAGGTGAGGATTTTTGAGGATCCAAAGTCACTGTCCTAATTATACCTCTTGACAGGACCGATTCGTGCGCCTGGCCAAGAATAGCCACATTCCGAATCGTCAAGACCCAGGCTACAACAAGGCAATCCGCCAGCGCCACGCCGCGATTCTGGGCATTTGCGCCCTCGTCGATTCGTATCCGTACACCGTCGAAAAGTGGATGCCGGAGCTGCTGACGAATATCTTGGCAGAACATACATATGATCCCGTAGGCGTCTAATCTCTTTCGTGTTTCAGCTCGCTGATCGTTGCGTTATGTCTCCACAGATCCCCATCTCAACGACCGTCAGGAAATGCGCGAGTGATTTGAAGAGGACGCACCAGGATACGTGGCATGAGGACGCGAAACGTTTCAACGAGGATCAGCTGGCGGCGCTGTTGACGCTGCTGACGAGCCAAGCAGCCTCTCTCTATCACGTACGTACATACGCTCTTCCCATCCCCACACCCACACCCAAACTCCTCCCCCTCACACACTTATCTGATCTGTTACCAGCCGCAACGCGCATCGGCTCCGCCCTCCTCGCCGCCAAGTCCCCCCTCATCATCACCTCCTTCCTCAGTTCCAAATCCAACCCCAACCCCCACTCCAAATCCAAGTCCGAGTCCGGCTCCGACGCAGTCTCCGCGCTCCAGACCCTCTCCTCCCTCCTCTCAATCCCAGTAATAACAGTCTGCCCCTCCACCCTCTCCCTCCCCTTCTCCCACCCCTCCTTCTCCGGTGCCACCTACCTCGCCCCCGGGACACACTCCGCCCACCTCGCCTCTGCCGACGTCATCCTCGTATGGGAGTGCAATGCCCCCTGGATCCCTGCGAATGACGTTGTTGGATTCCTGACCGGCGGATGCATACCTGACTATATCAAAGGTGTGTTCTCTTTGCATTCCAGATTTGCCTGTCACTAACAGTGAGCATCTTTCAGACCTTCCTACCGATTGTCTATCTACACCTTTTGGAGCGGCCCTTCGCCCAACGATAGACGCCATGTATCGGCGCCCTCCACCAAGTGAACCCACCCCTCGTATACCATCCTCGATCCCCGCAGCAAACGGCACTCCCGAATTGGCCATATCAATTCTACAAGCTGTCGCCGCGCACACTCAAGCATCAAACTCCACACCCAATGTTGCGACCCAGACGTTCTCCGCACCCATTCATACCATCACAAATCCTCCGTCGTTCCATTCAAAATAGATATCGGGGTCGGTCTGGGGAACTAGTCTGGCCAGCGAGTGGGGCAGACCTGCGCATAGTCCGGGCAGTCGGGGCCGAACCCGACGGAGAGCTTGTCGCCGGACGCACGGCTTCCGTGCCCGGAGGGGTGGACGCCTAGCATTGAGCATTTCGGGGACTGTGTCGATGTGTTGTGTTAGAGGTTGAATGATTTCTTTTGGGGATGGGATGGGATGGGGAGATAAGGCAGCGTACCTTCCATCCGCCGTTGTTCAGGATGACGGTGAGGAACGGCTGTGAGTAAGTAAATCAATTATGAGTCAACCATGAGAACATGCAGAGATAGGATGAATACCGTCTTGTACTTCCTCGCCATCCAATACGCAGAGCTCGGCACCCCAAACATGAACGACCCATCTCCCACGATCACCACGATCAAATCATACTCCCCTCCTTCCCCACCCCCAGCAACCTCCCCCCCAAGAAACACCCCCACAGTCGCGCCCAGCGCCCACCCCAACGACGAGCCCCCCGAGGTCAACAAGCTCCCGGGCACCTCGGGCTGCATGTGCATCCACACGTTAAGGTAGTTGCTTATGCTCTCGTTCAACGCCAGAGTGTGAGTGTAAGGAGCCATGGAGCGACGCAGGGCGCCTAGAATGTTCGGGACTGTGAACCTCGCGGGGGAGGGGAGGGAGGGGGAGGAGGGGGAGGAGGAGGAGGGGGAGGAGGAGGAGGGGGAAGGGGAGGGGGAGGGAAAAGCGGCCTCGGCGGCGTCGAGCTTGGCTACCATCACCGCATGCATCATCTTAAGCCTCCTTCCTCTTTCCTCCGCTTCCTGCCTGCGAAGCAGCATCCGCTCATCCCCACCCTCACCCTTACCCTGCTCCTCCACCACGGCCTCAGTAATCTGCACGAGCCCCAACCCCGCATCCGCTCGGCACACCAGCTCCGCCGAGACATGCCACCCTCCCATCTCCACCACTGTCCTCAGCGGGTCTGTCTACGTCGGCGGGGAGCGCCATGGGAACAAGGGATACTTCATCCAACCGACGCTTTTTACCAACGTCACGTCAGAGCTGAAGCTCGTCCAGGAGGAGATCTTCGCCCCCGAGCCCACAAAATTCGTCGGCTGGATTGAGTGCGCTGAGTGCTAGACTAAAGCATCGCAGGTGGGAGTAGTGATGATTATTACGACAATTATAGGCGTTTTTCTGTCAACTCTGATTCACAGCTTCCACCTCGCCTTCATCTCCATTCTACCGCGGCCGAGAGCAAGTTCACCGCTCCCGTCGTTTGGCAGAAACAGACGCCACACGCCCTCCCTGCCTCTCCACCTCTTGCCTCTCCATCGGACCCCCCGGCACCGAAGTCAATTCGCTGAGCTGAAGCGCTCCAACCCCCAACAGTGACCCGCCGTAGGCATCATCCACTTTGAGAATCGCCTGCTTTGCCCATTTTACGCTCGATTCATCCCCAGTCCCCCCACATTCCAAATCTTCTCCAACAGTACATCGCCCTCACGTACCTCCACTCCGAGGGCATCATCTACCGCGACGTCAAGCCCGCCAACATGCTCATCGATCACGAAGGCCACCTCGTCCTCTGCGACTTCGGCCTCGCGCGCGATTTCCATGGGATGCCCACGGTCGCGGAGAGGGCCTTTCAGCCATTCTGGCCGTATGCCCGCAAGGACATGCTGACGCCCACCACACGCCGCCGCGATGGGTCGGATCCCGCGCTCCAGTTCACGCTCAAGGCCATGTGTGGGACCGGCCTTCATATGTCTCCGGAATTGGTGCGGGGCGAGTGGTATTCCTTTGGCGTCGATATTTGGGCTCTTGGGGTTTGTTTATATATGATGCTCACGGGAAGGGTCAGTACTTTCTACTTGGGTATCTTTCCGTCATGCTTAATTTTTTAAAGCCCCCATTCGACACCGAGTCCCCGGAGTTCGAGGAGTTGAAGAAGGAGATTTGTATACGGATCTATTGTTTTTGCCAAAGGACGACCTCGATGATGTCACTCAGGATTTCCTGTCTTCGGTCCGTCTCACTAAATTAGATATCCGTGTCATCGAACTAAAATGTCGTTCTTCCACACAGCTCCTGGAGAAAGATCCCGAGGACAGACTACGCCTTACGGAGGTCGAGGAGAAGCCTTTCTTCCAAGGCGTGTACGTGCCATCCTCTCCAACTGCTTTTGTTGTCGCTGACGGGCTCGCTCTTCACAGAAATTTGGGTCCTCATGGAGCAACGGGCCGTCCTCGCACCCTGGATCCCGCCCTTCGAGCGCGGGCACGTCATGTACGAAAAGCCCGGCCCCTTCGTCCCCGGCGTTCCCTTCGACGGCGACGGTGACGGCGCAGGTCCCTACCCGGAATTCGAATATATATCGGAGGACGTCAAGCAGGGCATCATCCGCGAGGAGGACATCATGGAACAGGATCCCGAGGTCGAAGGTGAGGTAGATCTGTTCGTAGGCCAAGACGCACCTCCGTGTTCTGTCAAGGACTTCTTCCGCCGCGTCTTTGGCCCCAAATCGCGCGGGAGGACCTGTAGCCAAAGCACCAGCATGAGTATGACGTCGTCCGCTGCTGATGTTGCCAATGCATATCTCCCTCCGTCTCCGTTCTTCCTCCCCCGGACTCCGTCGATCCCGTCGATTTCGTCCTCGCCCTGGCTCGCGTTCGACACCTCGGTCGGGAACGACGAGCCTGATGGGCCCTTTGATGACATCGTCTTGGAGGACATCGAAGCTGGTATCGCGAAATTGGAAGGTATGATTGAGGGTAAGTACGATGAATTGGAGGCGTGCGTCGAGATTGAGGGCGGTGAGGAACCTACCGCCGCCGCTGTCGAGGAACCTTCCGCTGTCGTCCCGATCAAGGAAGAACCTCGCGGGGAGGAGAAGGAGGAGAAGGAGGGGGAGGGGGAGGGGGAGGAGGAGGAACGGCCTTCGCCTTCCCTGATCAAGGCATTCGCCGCCTTCCTCGTCCTTGTTTCCGCCTCCCTCGTCATCTGTATCTGTATCGAGTACGGGTATGGGTATGGGGAGGCGCCGGCGACTTGCCGACTCTGACACCCACCAACTTTACCGCATATCGCGAAAAGGCGCATCCCCTCTTTTCCAAGGGCCACATCATCATCGCCTTCAAGTCTGTGTCCTTCTCTTTTTCAATATATACTCTCGTCTGTCGCTTCCTTGTCCTCAAACGTCTCACCTAACTCCTCTTGCCAGTCCTCCAGTGAAAACCGCCTTCTCTCGTCACTTCTGCCCCATAACTCGCCCACCACGAACCCCTCGGGCCCCAGTACTCCCGACCCCTACCACTCAGCAGCCCCCTCCAGGCCCATGAAAACCTGTTTCGCATCGGATTCATTACGCCGCCCTTCAAAGACAACAAAATCCCTGTCACAGATCACCTCCACGCACATGCGTACATCACCCCGGCAGATCTCATGGGCTGGTGGAGAGGTATCGCTTACGGCCCATTGGCATGGTTCTCTATGACGATTTCATTGCTGAGATCAGGTGAGTTGTCTGCCCTCCTCGTCGCGCGTTAACTCTCCTCTCACACCGCTCCAGGGAATCTGTCTCCAACAACCGCATCAAGTCTGGCTACGAGAACCGAACACAGGCAACCATCGACATGGTCCCGCACGCTGGCGCCCGCGCCGGCACCGCAGATGGCATAGAGACGTCCGAGCCGAGTATCGCCAACACCTACGCCGAGCTCGAAGACGGCGAGACAAATACCGCACGCCTGCTGTCCCCCCCGTCTCCGTCACTGCTCACACCAGAGCCATGTACCCACTTTACACGTGTAGTCTGTCTGGATTTATTATCGTCATCCGAGTGTCCGTACTATACTATCACTTTCACGATGTCGCCGCGTACCATGGACCGTGTCCAGGGAGTCCTTTATACTTATATAGCAAGCAATACGTGCTGGTAATACAGCTGTTGGATCAAGCATCTATGTCATGTCAGCGACCACGTCTCACGGATCACAGCAAGCAGTTCACAGGACTACTCCGATTGGAGGCCAGTGTTGGAGATCGGCTGTTACTTCCAACGAAAATTCAGGCAGCTCTTCTTCCATCACCTCCCGACGCGCTCAGAGATACACAGGGCCTTTGGGTTCACTCGTCGCGCTGACACAAGGTAAGGTAAGCAAGGTCCGATTTTATGAGTTTCCGATAAGCCTACATTTGCAGTGAACGTCGGACGGTCTGAGAGATCGTGGACCCGCTCTCGATCTGCGACGCGTAGCGCATGTACTGGCGCACTATACCAGCCTGGTCGGAGATATCTAGACGCGTGACAAGAACAAGAGTTCAAAACCCAATCACTTTTCAAGTACAATTGAAAATAAATGGAAATAGTACCTTGCAACCACATAATCCACTCATTCCTCCCTCCCTTCATTTCTCCCCCATTACTAAAGGGCGACGCGCCGGCGTATATCAGCACAGGCGTCCAGCTCCGATCAACATTATGGACCGCGCCCGCCAAAGCCTACATATACAGTCACACTGTCAAACGACATTGCATGGATCGTGCGTCGTCGACGACTCGACTCACCCACGTCCACATGCACGATGACCGCCGCAGGCCTCCCCGTGACCTGCGCATACCCCTGCGCAAATTTCGTCGGCGTTCATTATCGTGTGGGCAAGGAAATTGGCGAGAGCTCGTTCGGCGTCATCTTCGAAGGTCTATTTTTGCTGGCACTAGCCTATGTCATCCGATACTCAGTATCTGCCGTACGCACAGACCTTCTGAACTCACAAACCGTTGCCATCGAATTTGTGTGTCCCCAAGGCTGGCCGCACTCCTTGGACTATCATTAATTCCATTCGCAGAAACCCAAAAAAGCTGAAGCGCCTCCGCTACGCGACGAATGTCCAAGAACCATCACTCTATCCGTCTCGCTGCAGCTGGAATACCCCAGATTTACGACGGCGGCCAAGGAGAAAGAAGCCACCGAATGTGATGGATACGGGGGGAGAACGAGGAGGACGCGATGGTGCCTGGGTTTGGGTTTGCGGCGCAAGCGCAGGCGTACGCTGGTGGCGGCGGAGGAGGAGGCAGCGGTGGCGGTGGCCGGTGCTGGGGCAAGACCGAGGATGGGTTGGACACGGTAGCGGACATGGGCATGGGCATGGGGCAGGCGGAACGGGATCGGGGTACCAGAATGGGAGGTGAACGTCGCGCAGTGCATGCGTGCGGGTGGGCTGTCTGTCCATCCGCCTCGACATCTTCCTCTCCGTCTCCGTGCTCGTCCTGGGCCCGGACCGCATCCACGCGGAGGCGGCCAGTGCTGTATTGGTGAAGGCGGGCATTGCGGGGGGAGAGTGCGTGATTGCGTGTTGGGGCATGCATGGTTTTCGAAGTGTGTGGAGAGGGAAGGCGAGTGGGATGGGGACGAGGACGAGGTGGAGGTTGTGATGGAGGTACGTTTCGTGTTGAACTGCTTTGTTGTCATGGCAATGCCGGCCCCGGGTGCGGCCGCACGAAGTGGCGTCCGCACAGAGAACACGCTCAAGACGGGCACGGAGGGCCTTTTCCGGGGACGTCATCGAGAGGGCCATGGACGGTGACTTTGGATGGAGGGACGCAGGCAGGGACTGTCGTTTGCGTCGCCCTTGACTTTGATGATTTTGCTTTCATCAGCGTTGGTGACGACGAGGAGAAAATAGGCGAACAACTCACGATGAGATAGCCGCCATCCTAGACAAGCCGGCCCACGTTCTCTTCGTCGCCCACAGCTATGCACCGTTGACTATACCGGCGCTGGCATATACTTTAAAGGATCTCCGATGGGGGAGTACGTATAATCAAAATCCTGAGGCGCAAAGAAGGTTCGTTATCAGCGGGGGCTTCTGTGTCAGACAAGTCGACGAACGGCGAACAACTCACGATAACAAAGCTGCCATTGCCCCCAGCCACATGCCACACTACGTCCCCTGTCCGCATGAGATTCATCACCCCCGCACGCTGGCACTCCGCTTCGCACTCTTTTTCTGCCCTATGAGGAGATCGTTTTTGTATCACCAGCGAAAACGAGGGCGCCACCGATGACCTTGTTCACCGATGGCGAACGTCCAAGCTGCGCCAGCGAACTGAAAAGTCGACAGTCAAACAGTCAGTCGTTAACACTCAGGGCTCGTAAAGTGAAAAGCGGAGGACAAAATAAAAAGGAGAGGACTTACAGCTTGGGGAGCAGTACTACCGTCCTGCACACCTCATTCGGGAACACGATTTCAATGTCATGGGAATTTGAAACACATAGACATGCTGCACTTTCATTCACCCGTATTGGGCTGCAGAAGTTGGCGCATCTTTAGAGTTGCGCATTCACCTTTATAAGGCTGCAACGACAACAAAAAGGTCGAGGGTGTGTCAGGAAGGCATCAAACTCGAGCATTTTCTTTTAAACTGTTTACATAATTATTTCTGAGAATTCTCACACGTCAGCGACCAGGTGTGATGCGATGCGAAATGCGATTGAAGCCTTGCGGGAACGCTCAGAACGTGCACAATGATGGTTGAGAGAGGGCTCCACCTTGATACGCTCAAAGAGAATGAGAAGGAGAAAGAAAAGAAGGAAGAGGAGGACAAAAAGTTGGATCATTTCTTTATCTTTATGCTGTAATTTAGACGACAACACAGTTAGTATTCTCGTCGGTGAACTGTAAACAAAAAAGCACTTAAAACGAGAGAAAATGTATGCTGCTGCTGTTAATTTCAAGTACACAATACAGGAAGTATCTAATCTATCAACGTTAATCTGTTATGAACGTCGTACCAAAGATCCTCATCTGCACTGTCCATATTCAAAGATCTACCGAGCCCGTTTAGGTTAGGAAAAACCTTTCTGAGAAATACTGCGATGTCCGCAGAGGTGGCAACGGTAGGCCCTGTACTATCGCCCAAATGAATAATGGAGGGCTTGGATAGAGTCGGGCAAAGAGGAATTCCTGTGGTGTCCATGCGGAAAAGAATGTCCAACGCTTTCAGATTTTTGAGGTCAAATGTAAGACGGATGACATCAGATAAATGCATTAAGGGGAAATGCTCGTCCTGGTCTGAATTATTGTTCGAAGTCGCCAGTGCAAGGTGGGTTAAATTGGGCCAAAGACTGGAAAACGGCAGCGTCGGAGGGATTACAAAGGGGGTGAATAGTCCAGGAGGATTGACCTGTAAAACCTGCAGCTGAGTACAGTGGCGGAGATGTTGAAGGATAGACAGGATGTCGACAGCAATAGCAGAATCGAGGTTCATATCACCAGGCGTGTCCATTTGCCATGCATCCAAAATCAAAGATTGAAGAGTGCTGAAATGGTGTTCCAAATCGCTGGATCCTTCGCCCTCAGTCTCCTCCGGGTCATGAGAAAACTCCCCAAAAACATCCTCCAGGTCTTCTTCGTCCTTTATGACATCCGTGTAATGTAGTGTAAGCATCTTCAGGTTCGAGACCTTCAAAGATTGAAGCATCGGTATGAAATTATGCACATCGCCTGTCAGGAAAGCTTTTTCCAACGATTGTGGAAAGTAAAATGGTGCGGGCCCAGGAAGGCGAAGGTTGTCGTCATGTTTAAAGTGTATCGCAAGATCATTTAGCGATGGCATGATTCCAAGATACTTCCAAACTGGACTTGGAATGTCGTGGGGATATATCAAATGAACAAAGTGGTTATCGATCATTCTGGGCAATATGTCGGACTCCTCGTGGCAGGCAAAGGTGTGTAGTCGGCCAGGGGTAAGGACCAAAGCATTCATGATACGGGACAGAAGCTTCCCATGCAGATGGACTTCATCGGTTACGCCAGTAGCTTGCCCCCATGAACGGCTCCCCAGCCGTAGAACTTTCATAGCGGATCCATAATATTGGATCCGTTGAATAGTATTGGGCTGTAAAGGACCTGTGGATACCTGATAATCCTCAGAACATATAAAAGGTGATTAATGCGTTGAAACATACAACAGTCTTTGTTCCATATTGACCATGTTGAAGATCCCAGGAGCAGGCAGGCAAGAGGCGTAGTAAAGGGATAAAGCTCTCTTGTTGGCTCCATAGAAGACCCAAAGCAATGTCTGTCATGCTCTTAGAGGAAAGGGCCATGTTGATCAGGCCTTTTTTACAGTCCATAACAGCTAGCTCTTTGGCAAAATGGTTGAGCAATTCAGCGGGGAATGTTATCTGCATGTTGAAGGATGGAAGATAGCGAGCGACCAAAATTTGTCACAGTCACACAGAATACATACGAAAAGGTAGATAAATGTTGTTGTAACAGCTACAAGAATTACAACTAAACTCGAAACTGCTGCCGATCCTGTGAACCCAGCCAAAGACTTTTCCGAAGCCGGATTGACAATGATTGATATAAGGAGTGTTCAGCGTAATGCTGACACCTGGTGGGATCGGCTGGGTGGCGACGACAACAAAGATGGAGGGAACGACAGTTGTGGTGGGGGCAAGGCCAACGAGGGTGATGGTGGCGACGATGGCAGTGGCGAAAGTGCTGTGCTAGTGGTAGAGGTGGAGTATCGAAGACAGTGTTGATGACAGTGCTGGTGGGTGGTGGTGGGCGACGATGACGGTGGTGACGGCGGTGACGATGGCGGTGGTGGTGATGGAAAGGGTGTCAGCAGCGACGATGGCGGGGGCGGCGATGATGATGGAAGCAACGCCAGGATCAAATCATATCCTTTCCCCTTCCTCTTCCTCTCCCCTCCTTCCCCTCCTTCTTCATCCCCACCCCCAGCAACCTCCCCCCCAATAAACGCACCCACCGCAGCGCCCAACGCCCACCCCAACGACGAGCCCCCCGACGTCAACAGGCTCCCAGGCACCTCAGGCCGCATGTGCATCCACACGTTCAGGTAGTTGCTTATACTCTCATTGAGCACCAGGCTGTGCGTGTAAGCGGCCATGGAGTGCCGCAGGGCGCCTAGGACGCTCGGGACTGTGAATCTCGCGCTCGCCCTCGTAAGGGCAATGTCGGGGGAGGGGGAGGGGGAGGGAAAGGCGTCCTCGGCGGCATCGACCTTAGGCGAAGCAGCAAGACGATGCACTGATGAGCACGGGGAGAATCGAATCAGCATCCACACACAACGCAGTATACAATCAGAAAAAGGAGAGAAGGAAAAAAAAAAAAAAAGTAATGCAAAAAAATAATAAAGTGAAGAAAAACGTACCGACTTCCTCGCTCGTAGTTTCCCTTCCAAGCGCCTGGACGACCGTACTAACCATCTCGACCTCCCAATCCTCGTCCTTTAGTGTATTATCCCTCGCATGTCCTGCTCCTCCCTTCACCTTGTCCACTCTCCCCTGTCCCATTCAGGTTGCGTTGGGTATGCCTGTGTCACTGGGTTCCAATCCTCGTTTTCACCAATGGGCGCAACACCCCCGCCATCGCAATCAGACTCCCTCCAAGCGTTATGACCTGCGATAGATCGGCTCATGTTGATGCTGCGTTTATCGAAATCTTCCATCCGCTGTCGCCATTCGACCACCGGGAAACGCTGAACAGCGGAACGTGCACGAAGAATGGCGCGCTCTTCTTCGGTCGATTTTAAAGCCATTTTGATAGTTTTCGTGAGTTGAGATAACATGTGGGCTGTGGAACTCGACTCGACGGGGTACCACTGAACAAAATCGAACATTGATGAGGAGTAGGTTATAATGAAAATAGGAAACACTTACCCAGCCTGGCATCAAACCCAATCCGCCCAAGCGACTTCCAACTCCAAGCGCACCCTTTCGACCGAATTCGACTGCGACCAGACCGAAAGGCTCGTCTCGAGACGGAATTAATGCAAAGTCGGCACCACTGAAGAGGTACGGTGGAAGTGCTGTGAATTCAGGTTTCGAATAGACACGATCCGGGTAAAGTTCCATCAGCCGAGCGAGCTTCTCAGCCGCAAATCGTCCGTATAAATCGATGACAGGACCAACGGCAATGAGTTGAATGCTGGGGCGTTTTTCCAGGCTAGTATAGCGGGTAGATTAGCACCGAAAATACAACCAATGCTACCAAGCACTCACATTGAAGGCATAACATCAGCGATAAGGTCAACACCCTTCTGTTTCGACCATCGTCCAACGAACACGAAAAGATCGGAATCAGGATCCTGTTTAATACCAGCCCACTCTTGCGCTTGACGCTTGTGCTCCGGACGCGCAGCTTCCGCAACCTCATCGATTTGAACATCACGAGCAGCTGTCGGGTTCTCGTCAAGGGCCGCAATGTCATCGGGGTCAGGATTGGGGAGCGAATCAACATGCTTAAGGGTCCACAGAGCGGGATAACGAGCCCAACTGCGCTTGCCGTATTTATCAGATACACCGGCAACTCCGACGCTCTTCTGGTGGACACTGATAAACGACGCGGCGGCATGGAGAAGATTGAATGTGTTGCCGAATTGAACATATTTCGTGCAATGTTCTTTGCTGATATTGAACGCCGAGCACACTTCCTTCATCTCCTCCTTGGTACGTAGTGGCCAGAGACCCTGGAATTCGGCATTGTGGAGTGAAAGACATGCAGGGATGACTTTGGGAAGGAGATAGATCCCAGCAAGAGCGCCGTGGTAATCATTAATGTGGTAGATGTCAATGGTGGGGAAACGGCGGATAGTAGCGGCGATGGCTTGGTTCCAAGTCGAGTAGAAGATGGCAGAACTAAGATCATCCATGCGAGCAGGATATGGATCTGATTTGGTTTGGGCCCGGAAGACGGGGCTGTCGAGGATGACGTAGGTGATGTTGTCCAGAACATGAGTTTCGACTTCGATGAGGTATGGCTCTCCAAAGATGATTACTTCGATTGGCTCCGCAGGGTCTCCGGCGGGATAATCGATGTCTTTGACCTTGGGGACGACCCATATGAGGTCAACGTCAGTCATTGCCTTACCCACAAGGCTTGACACATGGGGTCAAAGTGGTCAAGGGCGTTCCATTCGTCGTTACAACCTAAAAGCGCTTTCTCAAGGGGCATATTGAAATATTGCTCTGAGCTGAGGACATAGCAGCCATGGCGCTTCCAGGCTCGGTTTCCCGTCATGGCTTGACGCCTGTTCGAACTATAAATTGAAGCCGCAATGGAAAAGGACGCCTTTTGCTCACCCATAAAGATAATTGGACGCGCCATTGTCGTACAGATAGAAGTTCTGCTCTTCCCCGTAGTAAAGCTAACCGACTGTGTTAAGATCTCACTCGTAGAAGACATAATTCGAAACATACGAGTGGTATGCCTGGCATAACCAGAGTTGTAATGAATGTTCCCAATACACTTTTCTGCGTGCCGTTTTCCAAACTCGGCCACCGGAAAACGTCGAAATTGCTCGTGCCATACATATGCCGCGGGTCGACTAGGCCAGTTTCGGCGTTCAGGAAATCGTTGCTCACAAACATTTGATTCCACGCAGTAACAAAGTTTGTGCCGACGTCGTATGCAACTTGGAGATTTCCATCCATTCCAAGGAAACGGGAGATTGCCCGATATATAGAATAATGGAAAGCCACTCCATCGAGGCCACCAAGATCGCGATCCCGGAGGAAATAGTTATCTGTTGGAGTGACATTTGCGGCGGCCAAGAAACCTGGAGGAAGCTGGGTAGCAGTACGGCCACGACCGCTACGTGGAAGTGCTTAGAATTATCACACAGTTGTGGAAGACAGGGGTCCTCACATGTAGAGTGCTCCAAAGGTGTCACCTCCCGTAACCTCTCCGGTAATCAAAAAGTTCTTCTTTCCAAGAGCCGACGCACATTGTCGGGTGCTAGAAGCCCAGTGGGAGAGCGCATCGACAGTGACCTGTGTCGCTTTGTCGACGCGAATGGCGTCAAAATCGAGAGCTTTGATAGCGAGACACGGCAGCAGTGCGTACCGCGCCGTCCGTGTGCAAGAGGCTCGGGATCACCACCTCCGCCAGCGCCGCGCGCGTAATCAGGAACAGCGAGCGTGCAAGGGCGGGTGTGGCGAATGCGTTGGAGAGGAGGCGGAGGACTTTTAGGAGATAGTTGCGCGGGTTCGAGGTGGGGTCGGGGATCTTCAGGGCGGCGGTGGCTTTGTCTATGAACAGGAGGATGGGGCTGGAGGTAGGGAATGACGAAACCCATGTGCCGACGCTGGGGTCGAGGAGGGCGAGGCGCCATAGATCTACGAGAGGGAAGAGAGAGGCGACGGGAAGGGCGGAGGCGATGGCGGATGTAGCTTGACTCCAGGGTGTTAGTATACTTGGAGTTGCGGAGGGTATCTTTGATGACAAGGCCGCGGAAAAGCGTGCTTTGAGGTATGGCGTGCCTCTGGGGAAGGCGGGACGAAGGACGCGAGTTGGTGATCAGTAAGTTGGGAATAGCACTAAGTGAAGGCCTTCAATGGAGGTAAACGACAGCGATGTGGGGAAGCGCACGATGCACATGGGAGAGCCGTCATCGATGTTCGTACGACAATCCCACCGTAGGTTTATTGAGTTGAACGTCCACGTCCAATGGCGCTATCGCGAGGGTGTATCAGCATAACGTGAGAGGCAACGTATGGATGACGACATACAGAGGATCCGTTGACGCTGGAAAGTACATTAGATAACCGGGTAGTGGTATCTTCGAATGTGAGGATGGCGCGCTTCTGGTTGAGCGAAAGCCTACCATAACAGTACTGAAGGTAAGTAATCGACAGATGACAGAGGGACTCGAGATACCTACTCAAACTTTCCCACTAGTTCACCTGGTGTTTCTGCATCCCAGGGCCCTGGTCGATGCACCTGCGTAATATAGGATATTGGAAGAAATGGATCGAGGTCGATGCATGCTGAGATCCTGTAGAGAGGCTCGGGTTGTTGGCGTGGGTTGTGTGTGAATGGGCGCGGTATGAGGAGGAGGTACTCTTCACTAGGAAACGAGGAAGATGAAGAAGAAGAATTTGAAGGAGTCCATGGCGTGAATGTGTATGTAACGGGTTGCGATGGAGGGCTGGCGCCGAGTGTATATCTGGAAGACTGGTGAGAGCGTACAAAACAAGTCATGAGCTGAATAAGGGCGCACCGAGGGGGATTTGCTGATTGTAGGGCACTTGTATAACTGTGAAGATGGCAGTGGCAACCACGACGACGGTAATGGCAACCACAATGGCAGTGGCGACAACGGTACTGTGCTACTGGTGAAGTTGAGGTGACAATAGCGGCGGCGATGTCAATGCTGATGAGTGGTGGTGGGGCGACAGGCGGTGGTGGGGCGACGATGGCGGCAGTGGAGTGACAATAGTGGTGATGGGGCGACGACAGCGGTGGTGGGGCAGTGATAGCGATGGTAAGGCGATAATAAGGACGACAATGGCGGTGGGGAGGACACTGGTGGTGGCAATGACGATGGGAGTGGCGATGACAATGGCAGTGGTGACGGCGGTGCTGTGGAGGCGCCTCTTGTGTCCTCACGTGTGTCGATCGCGCCGACTTCCTGAATGCTCGGCTCGTCCAATTGGCACCCGAAGACGGCGGGCAGCCAGTCGCGGTGGTCTTGTTGGTAATCGACGTGCATGGTGTCGGTGTCGGGCTGCTGCCAAAAGGCGAGGTGAGAGGGCGTAATGTTGTGAGAGTGGTAGTAGCAAATCGCCGAGGCGCAGATGTCGTCGTCCTGCGATATTACTGTGATCAGAGGCAAGAAGATGGATAGGAAGGGGGCTCACCATCTTTCCCTCAACATGCCAGAACCTGCCCTCGTCGTCGGCTTTTCAGGCATAATGTGAATAACGCCGAGGGTGACCGTCACCTGGATCCCGTGGTCGTTGTACGTTGCCCAGAGATCCAGACTCCTCCACCTCTCCCTTCCCAGGCGCCCTTTCACGATACAAATCCTCATCCTCATCTTCCTCCTGCTGTGGCCCATCCTCATTTCCTCATCGGGGTCGATTTCGGGATCCGGGACGTATTCATACTTGCTGTAAGAGATGCGCAGATTGATTTCGGAGGTACCACCGAGCTGGCGGCGTGAATGTGCGTTTCCATAGCGGGACGACACATGCGATCAGCTGCTCGAGCAGTTGTTGAAGTAAACTTCATTCGTTCCTTGGTCTCCGAACAACGTGACAATGGAAGCTTTCCCGCTCGTGGCGGCTACGAGGAGCGCGGTTTGCGGTCGAAGGGAAATGTCGGCGACGTGCTGGTTTTAAAGGGCGGAAACAGCTCGAAAATATGCTGAAAGAACGGCCTTGCGAACCTCGGTGTCGAATGCGGAGGTGATGGTGTGTAAATCTTTGCTGGTAAGATATGAGGATGTAAAGTAGTTGTGCACGTTCAGAAGGTGAGATATGCGTTAACATCGCTCTTGAGCCTCCGCACCGTTCCCTTCTCACGCGCAGCAAGCTCTACGATCGGCGGCGGTAGGTCGGACTGCACGCCGGGCGAGGTCGAGAGCAGCCCCACGCCTGCCTGGATCTCCTCCAGTGCTTGCGTGAAAGGGGCTTCGATTCCACCACGGGCGGCGGGGCGGGTTTCTTCATTTCGGATCAGAGGATAGAGAAACGGAAGGTACTCCCGAGGCCGACACCCCCTCCGAAATTGAGGAACGGCCGCGGGGGCGTGATGGGTGCGGGTTGGAGGTCGCGGCTGCACCATGTTATGTCGCCTCCGGCGCACAATGTCGCCATCTGTGACCTCCCTCGTATTCTCCTCGAGCCTAAACTCCGTCTCCTCAAGTTTCGCCGTCGCGGTCTTATTCAATATACCGATAACCCCATCATGACGTTCGTTGAGCCACGCCGCACGTTTCTTTTTGAACAGCTTGAAGATGGTGTCGTCAAAGTCCTTTCAGAGGTTGACACCACGAGTGGCGACCTGGATGGGCTCACCAAGCTCTGAGCGAACGGTAAGGATGCATCGTCAACGCTAGATGCAGCGACAATGAAACAAATGACCTAGTGTGAACCTCTTTGGCCATGACGCGAGAAGCGAAGAGGAAACCGTCGAAGGGCATGGGTTGAACGCTGAAACGCTCCACAGTCCAATCACCAGTAAGGTGCGGCCAGACATCCTCGGCAGAGCCAAAGCTCGAGCCTTTAACGAGAACAACGTTGGCATGGGGGCGGGTGGCACTGTAAGTAATGATATGGCCTGGTGGAGGTCTTCAAAGGAGTGATGACCTCCAGCGAAACCTCCTGTCCATTGCATGATGATGGGGAAGTCGGCGTTGAAGGCAGCGATGTTGATGACTTGCCGAATGCCGTTGACGGAGGCGGGCTTGAAAGCGACGTGGTTGATGCCCGTGCGCTTCAAGTCGTCGATGATGTCGTCGGCCTTCTCAGTGCTGGGAATACCAGCGACGACGCAGAAGCCTTCAATAAGTAGACCTTCCTTGCACATCTCCTGCCAGAGGGGGAATTGGAAGTCGAATTGACGAGGGTTGATATATAGAACGTTGAGCGTGATGCCGACACCTGCTGGAATCAGCTGCTGGATTTCGGCCACCTTGGCGCGAAGAGCGGCAGCATTGTAATGGCCACCGCCAGCCAACTGAACGTGATAGCCAGCATCGAGGACGGCACCGACGAACCCTGCCTTTACGGTGGACGGGGTCATACCAGCCACCATGATGGGGGGCTTGCCCAGGAGTCGAGAGAAGGGAGTATTGATGTGCATTGTCCCATCGCTAAATTAAATGAGTAAAATACATGTTCTTCAAAGAATGCTGCGACGTACTTCGTGTGAACCAAGCTGGGGAATCACTTCTTACTTCACCACTTCTCGTACTTCACCTCCAAAGCGTCGTCCAGCTCAGCATCTTCTTTGCCACGATGACCAGCAATAACAATACGAACACCCCTTCCGTCGAGGTTGCTTGCAGTGAGAGGGCCAATACCGCTCAGGCCGCCGGGACCGAAATCGATGGCATGCGTGGCAGTTTCGGGAAAGTCGGTAGCCTTCGACCAATGGATAGGCGAAGTAAAAATCTGCTCGCAGAGAGAGCGCGTGATCGATGTAGACAAGGTGCGGAGATCCGAGGCTAAAGATGAGCTTGAAAATATGGTGAAAGAACGGCCTTGCGAACCTTAGGGTCGAATGTTGAGGTGATGGTATGTACGTGCGTGCTCGTCACCGCTGTGTGAAGGGGGGCTTTGACTGCACCACGGGCGGCGAGGCGGATTTCTTCACTGCGGATCCGAGGCTAAAGAAGGTACTGCCGAGGCCGACACCCCCTCCGAATTCGAGGGACGGTCGCGGGGGCGTGGTGGGTGCGGTTGGAGACCAAGGTCGCGGCCTAAAGGCATGATAGTGCTTGAGCAATGGCGTAAGCTGGACTTGGCGGAGAAGAAGATGGATAGGAAGGGGGCTCACCATCTTTCCCTCAACATGCCAGAACCTGCCCTCGTCGTCGGCTTTTCAGGCATAATCTGAATAACGCCGAGCGTGACCATCACCTGGATCCCGTGGTCGTTGTACGTTGCCCAGAGATCCAGACTCCTCCACCTCTCCCTTCCCAGGTGCCCTTTCACGATTGGCGGAAAGCGCTGCTCGTGTTGTATGGGGGACGTGACACCTTTGAATGAAAATGTCCCTGGGTTCTGTATACACACATTAGATTCGACGCAGGACTTCAACAAGGGAACACGAACCTCCGTTGCGGAAGAGGATGGTCGACGACTCTGCATGTTGGAGTGAATAGGTTCCCGGCAAAAAGCTGCACCCGATGTAAGGCACGATGTCGAAGCCACTGTCCTCAGTTTGCGGCGCGCGACATATCGGTGGTGTAAAGTGTCCAAGCCTCTGACGCCCGTATTCCGAAGACACGGATGCAGGATTGAGAAGAAACGGGTGTTGTTGCTGTCTTCACCGGAGGCGAAAGTCCACGCTGCGACAGCGAAGTGGAAACACGTCGGTCAAACAAGCAGTCGTTAGGATTCAGGGCTTGTAAAAATAAAATAAAGGAGGACTTACAGCATTTTCGGAGGGCTATATTATCGTCCTGGTGACCTTCATCCTCCAGCGCCATTTGAGAACACAAATTTTATGTCAAGAAATACACAAGAGCTGGAAACACGTAGACATGCTGCACTCTCATTCACCCATATTGGGCTGCAGAAGTTTGTGCATCTTTAGAGTTGCGCATTCACCTTTATAAGGCTGCAACGACAACCAAAAGGTCAGGGGAGTGTTAGGAAGGCATCAACCTTAAGCGTTCTCTTTTAAACTGTTTACATAATCATTTCCGTGAATTCAACGACAATCTTGATTCCTCGCTATCATCATGGATAACTTTGCTGCCAAACGATCTAAAGTATCTTCCCAGCGTCTTGCCGTGGATGAAGTCCATTCTGGGATCTTCCCAAATGGACATAACGACAGCAACAAGGAGTTAAACAATTTATTCACTAATCTTTCAACTGGTGGTTCTGGATCACTGCCTGACGTTTCTCAAGACTCTACTGGCACATTGTGGACTCGTAAAGGGAATGACAACTTCCTTTTGCCTGGGGAAACTACCGATACACTCTCTGGGCCTGAGCTACGCTGTGATCTCTGTTCTTACTTTCATACATGACTGTGATCTAATTTGTCGTTATCAAGCCCTTCCAGATATTGCTCAAACTGTGTTCACTAAAGCGCAGGCTAAAGTGGTGCAGGATATTATTAATGACATCATCTTGTCTTGGGGACGTGACGTTGACCAAAATCGATCTCACTTTACACTCGGCTTAGTGACGGGGCATGCTTTCATGCAAACTTTTGTCAGCTCGCGGTTGGTTACGCGAGTGTCGCAAGACATGAATTTATACGATAGAGTAAGTCCTGTGATTATAGAGTATCTACTACTAATCCTTTTGAAATTTTATAGAGTTTGGATGGCAACAAACAGGTGAGACTGCTGACAGTTCTGCATATTTCCAATTCATATTTTGGCGTTCAGATTCCTGCATCCAAAATCCTGTATGACTCTATGCTGGTATTATGATTTAATAATATCATGTCCCTGTAACTTATAATTTATACCTAGGGAAAAGATCGTGTTCATCAAGAGAACAAGATTCTATCGATGTTTATTCAACGCATGGATGCCATCCAAAACGACAAAAAGCAAACGGATCCCGAGTTGTCTGAATTTCTTTTGTCATGTTTTGTCGAAGCTCGTGGTCATAGAGAGGACATAAAGCGAGCATTCGTATCTGGCAAGACGTGCCGCAAGGCTGCAAAATGGATAGGCGTAGAGCGGTGCGTAAATTTTTAGGCTTCTATTTTCCATTTTTTCTGAAGTTCATTCATTTTCAATGTAGTGTTTCTGCCGCAACAGAAAACAGTTGCAAGAAACACTTTGTGGAGACAGACGAGCAAATCAAAGTTGGGCTTCAGCACAGCGCGCTGGAGCCTGACAGCTATATTAAAGTGAACGATTTCCATCGTATTTGTGCTCCGACAGATCGGACGAAAATGGTGTCTATTATTTTATGGACGAAGGACAACGCCAATGATGACAATCCATGTTGGGAAAAAGTGGTAAGATCGTATTTCGTATAATGCACCGATTAATTAACAACTTTTTTCTCATTAGTTTGGTGGCGTCGTTTATAACATAGAAGCTCTGGACAATACGTTTGCAAGCGACAACGAAAAAATCGCCGACACCGTCAAAAGCTGTGAAGAGAGTATGCGGTAAGCCATGTTCTATTTTGCCTCCTGAACAGCTGTAAATTTTGTGCTTATCAGGACATCTGACAATATTCCACGTGAACGTGTGACCAGTGGCGGTGTTATGGTTAAAGCACCCGGTCGTCATTCGGTATACGGGAAATCTCACACTGTTTCTGTAAGCTTCCTTTTCGAATGAATGATTATTATTGACGGTTCTATACAAGGTGAAACCTGTAAAAAGGATGTCGAAAAATCCTCGTCCTGCTACACGTCGGAGAGGAACCGAGATTCATAATTTACGTGTCAGATTGCAAGCTACCAACTTTGGTCAGTATCTCTTTATTTTATTTTGAAAATTTTAGGTTCATCTAGTTTGCCACCAGTTATGACTGCAAAACATCATCGTTTCTTAGCCGGGTTTCTGCCGCCTTTTGCAGACAGAGAAAAAGTGAGTCGTAAACACTTTGATAAAATTTTGTGATATGAATAAAATTTGTTAGGCCACTTCTGACAACGCTGTGGGCCTTAAGAATGTTTTAGGCTATCCAAATACCTCGGCATTTGGTACATTTGCATATGCTGCTGCTGGACATCTCGATAACGACAGGTCTGCAACGTGCGGCTGGGTTATGCGCCGCTCACCGAAGGTCTGTATCACTGTTATTCTCTTGTGTCTATTATAACTCATTGTCATAAAAACAGGTCCTTCGCGATGAGAGTAACTTTGTATGGGCTTCCCATCGCCTTGTTGTGGAACTCAATGAAGGAACATTTTGGTTCTGGGATTCCCCGAATGACACCCACGGCACGACCATGAATCAGCTTACTCTGACCCACCCCGGAAATTACGCCAAGTATGTTCATGAAGATGGAGATCTCGCTCAGTGGACAAGGGTCACGGTCATTCCAGCGGCATTGGTGAACGCGGAGATCAGGAACGATGAATCTGAGAGTCTGCACAATGAATGGGAAGATGTGAACTAATGGTTGTATAGAAATACAAAAACATGTAGCCATTGAACCACGGACTTAAAATTCTACAAAATTGAGCAAAAGTTGGTGTATTGTGATCGATATGGTGCTAACAGTAACCTCAATCAACCGGTTGTAGGCATTGCTGCAGTCAGTTATTCCTTGTGCATGTGCAGAGTCGTGTGTGGCCATGTCACACCCAGAATTGGACAAACTTGAGCACGCTGTACACGGACATCGTTTACGATTTCAGCCGGTGCAACACTTAAAGAGATTCGACAAGCTGTCAGTTTCACCAATCAAAATAAATACACTACAAATGAGGCACTTCTCGTTCGCGTCTCCTAAGTAACGCTGGAGCATCGAAATTTGTGTTTGCACGGAGGCGATCTTATTCTCATACTCTGGCCTCAATTTATCGTGATTGGGGATACTGGTCCATCCAGTAAGCTGAGAACCAAGATTGCCAGAAGACTGATGACAGTTAACAGAAGAATGCCCATATTTGTCGTAATAATCATCACTATTCGCACCTGCGATGCTTTACTCTAGTACTCAGCGCACTCAATCCAACCGACATTTTTTACGAACGTCACGTCAGAGCTGAAAATCTCCCCGTGGGGCTCCCCGCCGACGTGGACAGTCGCACCCTTTTACTTGCCTGAGCTGATGTAGATTATGACGCGCTGGGATACTCTTGGATGAGCACACGGACCTGAAAGCTCTACAAAAACGTGTTATAAAAGACAACCGGACGTCATCATTATCAAAAATTAGTTCTTCTAGGCTTCGACAAGGTGTGGCAGGAATTTGGCTGTGACGAGGTGCACGCCGCTGCGTTACTACAATACAGTTGCCGCAATGGATTTTATGTCCCTGAAGATGACAAGGATCTTGCAGAGTAGACTAATATATGTCACTATCGAGTCTAATCTCAGTTTCCAATGCACGTAGCAGGCCCTGCGGCGGAGCGCGCTGACACTGTTATTTAAAATTGTGATCACGTTTTCGTCCGAGCAATCGGACGTTCACGTGATTAGTAAATTGAGGCCAGCGTTACATGTCACACAGGTGCGCATTGGTTTTTAAATTGAAACCACCATGAAGGTCAATTTCGCTGCTTGAATTGCCTCTTCTTACTCATTGTCCTCCATAGATCGCAGTGGAAGGATGCTGTCACGGCGATCTCGACGCGATATACGCGCACATTGCGCAGTTGGAGGCCAAACATCAGTATAAAGTCGACCTTTTGCTCATCTGCGGGGATTTCTAGGCCATGTGCGGAATTGGGCCGATCTCCAATGCATGGCGGTGCCGGACAAGTACAAAGAACTGAAGGGCTTACACAAGTAGGTGGGACGACTTGATTTTTTCCAAAAACCGTATATTCTCGAACTCACCTGTTTGTTTCTTTTGGAAAGGTATTATTCGGGAGCGAAGACAGCTCCAATTCTGGCTATCATGATCGGGGGAAATCATGAGGCGTCTAATTATATGTGGGAGCTGTGCGTGGCTGAATTTCTCGTTTATGGTTCCGTGCTGACTTTCTCGATTATCGAATAGCTATCACGGCGGATGGCTAGCACCCAACATCTACTTCCTTGGACATGCTAGAAGTAGTAAACGGTATCCGTATCGCTGGTGCTTTAGGAATCTTCAAGGTCCAAGATTTTCGTCAAGGTTTGTGGCACACATCCGAGTCGTCTCGGATATTAGTCACTTGACTGTTTCCATCCTAGGCCACCACGAAAGGATGCCCTACGACAACAGCGCCATGCGAAGCATCTACCACATCCGGGAGTACTGTGTCCGCAAGCTATCTCTCGTAAGTCTTGTCTACTTACACATGTATCCTACAATCACAACCCTAACCCTATGCCACCAGCTTCCAGCCCCCGAAGTCTTCCTCTCACACGACTGGCCACACCAAATTGAGCACTATGGCGACCTTCGAGGCCTTCTGTCTCGCAAAAAGTTCCTCCGTGCTGGTATGGACACTGGTCGCCTGGGATCGCCACCACTTATGGGTCTCCTCACGACCCTTCGGCCACAGTGGTGGTTCGCAGCGCACCTACACACACGGTTCGAGGCCACCGTTGCACATTACGACGCGGACGGGAGTGGGGCTGGAGCCACTGATGCTAGCTTTGTAGCCATGAGAGCGGAGAATCTGATGAAGTTGTTATTGACGACGAGGATGGGTGTCACGGAAGCCGAAGTTGCTGTTAGCGTGGCGCCGAAGGAGAACAAGGCACACCGCAATCCGGATGAAATCACCCTCTCAGATGAAGAAGAAGATGTCACCGCTCCACCGCTACCACCAGCAGCTCCACCTGCTTCCACCCTTACACCCGTCACGAACTTCCTCGCGCTCGATAAATGTCTGCCCAACCGTCAGTTCCCGGAGGTGTGTCTCGCTTGCTCACATCTGTCTCTTTAACTAAAGATAGCCCATTTAAAGGTCATCGACATCCCAACTCCACAAGTGACCGTGGCACAAGGCGATACAGATGCATCTTCGTCCTCCACGAGCTCCACACCGACGCTCTCATATGACCTCGCCTGGCTTGCCATCACCCGTGCCTTCCATCCCAGCCTCTCACTCAATCGGATGCAATCTGCATTCCCCGAAGAGACCCATGCTCGGTCTCTCGTCGCCCGCGAGCTCGAATGGGTAAACACACATGTCCCGCCGAAGCTTGGCGGGACCTGGGCCATGCAAGGATGCCAGAATTTCGTGATGACAGCGCCGCCGACGTAACCCAATGAGACTGGGAAGAGAGCAGGGCGAATACCACAACGTATACATCATAATTCCTGTTAACTGCTGAGTGGAATTGCTGACTTGTTGCTTGCTTGGATAATAGCGCCCTGGTACACGAACCCGCAGACGGAGACGTTCTGTGCGATGCTGGAAATTCTGAATAAGATTAACCCGCCGCCGAAGAGTGTTCCAAAAGCGGCGCCTCCTGCAACGACATCGACACCACTGCCTACTGCGTTGATATCGTAGTCCGTATATCCCTTTATTGTACTACATACAAAAGCCTTGGTGTGATACTTCTTAACGCTACATCTATGTTAAGCAGACAATATCTATGGATTCGAGCACTTCATCGCCAGCGCCTGAGTACACGCGGGTGCCGCTGCCGCTGATGCGCCCGCCGCGTGGTCGAGTTCCTCGTCGACGATGACAAGAACACGCCGCTCGATTCTCAATGTGGTGCGTCGCATCTTACCCCATGTATTCGCAACACCCTCATTATTCTGTGGCCGACCCTGTACCTACTGTAGATGTACTAGTCTATGTCCAGCCGACCAACAACCATTACAAATCCTCCACCCTGCTCCAACATGCAGGCCCCCTCAATCCGATGCCCAGCAACTCCTTTCTTACCAACCAGCGTGAACCCCGCTTTCAACGCCCTCATCCAGTGTGCCAGGGCAGATTTCCATCGCAGGCACGCACCCTGCGTCTCTCTCTCCGTGCCCACCATGCCAAGGCAACGGCAACGACGCCTTGAATCCCCACGCCTTGAATCCCAGTCAAACACTTGTGATTGGGCGCGAGGGCTTCTGAACGCGAACGACGAACTTTGGAACCCCAGCCCAGTTTTACCTACTCCACATCCGCGGACGATTGTACGCACCACACTCATCAACCTCGCCTTTGCTCTCGCCCTTGTGCTCGCCCTTGCCATCGCTGAAGAGGGTGGAGTATTGTTTTGCGTTCAGTGTTCCCGGGCGTGGTCTTCGTCTCGTCCGCGATACCGGATGGCGTGATGCACTAGGAGCTAGTGCTGAGCATGGAGCACGGAGGGTTCGCGGCGGTGGCAGCGTAATGCCAGCGAGATGAATTCGATGCACGTTGAGGAGGCGGGTATATTTCACTAGGCCAGGTTCACTGCAAGTTTTATTCCAGGCACCTTCCACATTTCCGTCGCATAGACATGACACCTTCGCCCGCCTCCTGTCGTTTCGCACACCGCTCGATATGTCACGTCCGCATGTATAAAAGCTCTCACTTGTCAGTTCTTTTCCATCATCAGCTCCCTGCTGTCATCCTCCTCGACTTTCCCTTATCATTTCCATGTTTTCTTGGTATGTGCATTTCCTATTATCCGTACAATTTCTCACTGTCGTGTATTTATCAGTCTCCCCGTATGCCCTTGTTCAGCACCGGCAGTCTCTACTCACATTTCTGAATCCAGGCACCGATTCTGGCCGTTCAACGCACCTCAGGGGACCCCAGAAGGTATATATATATTACCTCTCACACAATGCCCTACTGATTCGCAATATATCACGAATTGTAGCCAAAACAACGCACATTTTTCTGAGATTTCGGCCCCGCGGCGAGCGGCACTGCGCTCATCTGATAAATAGACGACGAATCTCGTTCCCGGCGTCTGGCTGTGCCAGTGGAGCAGTGCGCAGCACCGCGACACGCAGGGTATATCTTGGCCGATTCATGTAAACTACACATTTCAGTAATCTGGTCCCCGCTGTTCAAACACGACGCCACACGTCCCCGCAAGATCATCCCTATCTTTCGGCCCCACGGCGAGTGGCACCACGCTCATATAATAAACAGACAACAAACCTTGTCCCTGGCATCTGGCCATGGCAGCGGAGCGGTGCGCAGCACCGCGACATACAAGGTTTATCTTAGCCGATTCACGTAGACTACAGCTCCATTCCAATGTGAGCCCGTGGTGTGGGACCCGATCCTGCTGTTGAAACACAGTGTCATACCCACCCCCCCCCCCCGTAGCGGTGCGCAGCACCGCGGAACAGTCTGTAAGTCGATTCCCTTGCACACATCATCCCCATTTATTGTTCAAAATATCGCAGATCTGTTGCCTAAAGTCCAGATATTTCGGTCCTGCGGCGAGCGGCACCTCTGTGTATCGCATCAAAATTTTGAATATGGCCCTGAAAGTTTTCCAATACTTACCTCCACTTTCCAGAGATTTCGGCCCTTCGGCGACCAGCGCCCCGCCATGTCGTTTATTTTTATTCGAGCATGATTAGTGGTGCGGAGCGGTGCATCGCACGGCCATTCCTTATTGATGTGTTCTAACGCCACCCCAAGATATAAATTTCTTTTCTTCAACTCACGCGGAGGTGGGTATCGCACGTCATATATATATTCACACTCTTCTAATTATTCTAAACAGTATATAGCCAACCCGATATCTACTGTAGACCTAGTCGAGAGCGTTCTGTGCACTTGCCGGGACGGTCCTTGTCGGTGAAGGCGTGGATTTCGGTGTGAGCCCGGCGCTGGAGTTCGCAAAGGCGCTTGTGCCTGCCCTGGAGGGCGGCTTGAAGATGTTTGCAGGGAACCTGTTAAACGCGAGTGCGGGGCCTTTGGAGGCATATGTAGCAACAGTTGTGTTGTTGGGTCCGTTAGCGAGGACAGGAATGTTTGGTATGTGGTTAGCTCAAGGAGTGATGTGGCATACTCAATTGATCTTTTTTCTTGGGCTCTATTCTAGGCGACGTCATCTCGAAGAATGCAACTCTGAATTCAATCGTGCAAGCTCGACAAAGTCGTTGTTTTTATTATGCGAGAAGGTCTATCAGAAGATCACGGACGCAACGGATGAGAAATGGCTCCTCAGCGCGTGGGAGATCGCCTTTGTGCACTTCAAGGCAGATTTTGCGAAAAGCGAACAGCTGCGGTGTGTTTCGCTCCTCTGTTCCCTCGCCTACCATGGAGACTGACATAGTCTGTGCGGCAAATCACAGCTAGGCCTCGTACTTCTGCACCTGGCCCTGGATGGATCTACGCCACAGATCAGGCGCGAGGTCAACGCCGTCGTTACTCGGTGCACCGCGAACCTCCCGGAGCTCACGAATCGCATCGTGCGCGATGGGCTCAATACGTTACTCGCGCGTGGACCGCCCGCATCAGCCAGATCTGGTGAAGAGAGTATCATGCCGTGGAACAAACACTCACGACTCTCGGCATTGCTTCTTAGCGCCGTCAAGTTCCCGGAAGAGGTTGAGCTCCCGGTGAGGGAAGATTTGATTGTGAAGTTGATCATTCTGGGTCATCACCATCTGATCTGTATGTATCCTTCGGGTTGTACCAAGAGCTCTAGGGTTTGAACTGATTGGATCTAGGTGGGAACTCGCGCCAGACATGGATCGACCTGTGCCAGAAGGCGCGCACGGATCCTCACGATTTGACGACTAAACACCTTGATAAGCTCTTCAAGCTAATTCTAGGAGCATCGGCTGTGGATGCCAAGGTCTGTGCCTCACACAAACGCAGCTATTCGTTGAGACTGACTAGCACCCACAGTACGGCTTCGCAGACGCTAGCTACAGCACCGTCAGCACTTTGGCTTGCCCCAGAAGTGTTCTTCCCGCGCATCATGGAGCAGCTGCAAGTAGACATGAACCCCAGCCTCATCAACTCTCTCACCGAAACCGACTTTGGCATCTGGTTAACACCCAACGGAATGACTTACATTGACGGCACGCACACACACTCCACCTCACTCTCGCTCATCCCCCCTCGGGGCCTGACGATCTCCCATGGGTACAGTCCTGGCCAACAAAGGCGACACCCAGACCACTACCAAAGGCAAAGACTCGGAGCTGGCCAAATGGGACGAAGAGTTCCGCAGGACTATCGCTAACAAGAGAGCTGCAAGCAGTAAGACGCTGATGAAGCAGCAGCTGGCGCTCGTTACGACCCAGCTTGAGGAGGAGGCCAAGGTCCGCCAGCATGTCGCGAGCGTGCAGGTGAACCTCCATCGCGGGCTCATGTTCGTGAGGAGCCTCGTCGCTGCGGGAACGGAGCAGTTCCCCGCCCAGATCTCGAAGGTTGCGGTGCTGCTGTTGGAGGGCGCATTGGAGGGAGGCTCCCCCCTCGTTGGAAGGGAGGCGTTTGATACGTATTTGGTGCGTTTTTTCTCGATGTTTTCTGTATTGTTTCAGTGAGGGTGGGATTGAGATGGATTTTGGATTTTGGCATGTAGGAATTGGCCAAGTGCAGCTCTGGATGCCTTGATACGCTGCGCAGCTGGGTGGGTGTTGCGGCGCTTCGGAGTCTAGAGATAGAGGCGGTACCGGAGGAGCTACAGAGCGAGCCTCTTAACCGTGAGTAACGGTCATCAACTTATCAGAGCCGACCCATTGTTGACGATGTTGGCGGTTATCAATGTAGTCCTCATCCTTCGCGTCTTGTACAGACTGCGGACCCTTTCGGAACAAGCACCCTTTGACGCTGCGACTTTCTCGTACGCATATCCTCTCTTGGGCTGGGTTCTCCTGAAGGGCGGCATTTCGGTCGAGGAAGAAAAGGAGGCTTTAGAACAAGTGGCCCTCTCTCTCGCCATCATCAACTTCCACAGCGGCGATGTATGTCCTTTTTTTGGTCATCTTGGCGCCATCGCTTGACTGATCCTCAACAGTCTCGAACTCTGCGTTCCCCCGAATTCAGGCTATAGAAAAACTCCTCCACGTCATTCGACAACAGCCGAAGCTGAGCAAAGACGTGTCCTCTACTCTTGTGGATCTGGGTGAGGCCATCCAGGCTTCTGCATCACAGGAAGAGCTGTCTGTTCTGTTTAGGGGAACGCTCATGCAGGAGGTGTATGTGCGCAATTCTTGTCTTCAGACTCTTCGGGTGAGTTGCACTGTTGGTCTTCATTGAATGATCTATAACCGATACACCCAGCCGTTCAAGTTGACCGATCTTGATTGGTCGCCAGAACTCCTCATAGCTTGCCATGGTAAGGATGAACAGAATGCCAGATTGGCTCGTCATCTCTGGGAGGACAACGGCCTGGACGTGACTTGCGAATGCCTGAACATTTGAGCTGCTCGGACCGTTGTTCACCCCGGATGAGATCGAGCCATTCTTCCAGTTTCTGATTCAGGACCAAGCCCTAGGTGATCGAACACCCGATGTTCGTCGCGGAATGCTCAACGCCGGGACCTCCATCATCGACCTTCATGGCGCTGAGCGCCTGGCCGCTCTCATATCCATTTTCGAGAATCACTTGGCTCAGCCTAGTCCCGCTACGGAGACGGATGATCATATCAAGGAAGCCGTGATCATCTTCTTCGGCCGCGTCGCGCGACATTTGGACCTGAGTGACCCCGTATACCAGGCATCGTTGACCGCCTTGTTGAGGCGCTAAAAACTCCTTCGGAACAGGTGCAGATTGCGGTGTCTGACTGCCTCTCACCGTTGGTCAAGCTAATGCGTTCACGACTTGGTCGATAGCCTGATGGATGATCTTCTGAACTCCCCGAAGTACGCTACTCGTCGTGGCGCGGCGTATGGGCTGGCTGGTGTGCTCAAAGGCACTGGAATAAGCGGCATCAAAGAGTTCGACATCATCACCCGGTTGCGAGGTGTGACAGAGGACAAGAAACGATATGAACCTCGGCAAGGCGTTATGTTTGCGTTCGAGACACTTTCTAACACCTTCGGCCGACTTTTCGAACCCTATATCACATACGTTCTGCCACTGCTTCTCACGCTGTTCGGCGACACGACATCTGACGTCCGAGAGGCTACTCAAGATGCTGCACGGGTGATCATGGGCAACATGTTCAGCTATGGCGTAAAGCTCATCCTACCGTCGTTGCTAGGGGGACTCGACGAGAAGCAATGGAGGACCAAAAAGGGTTCGATCGAACTCCTGGGCATGATGGCGTACGGCTCTCCCCGCCAACTTTCTCTCTCAGCACTAGAACGGGATACAACTACTATACATCTATGATCCCGGGTCACTCGTTGGGAGAGAGGAGATGCCCGAAGCAATCAAGACGCTGCAGAGGGCGTTGGAGAGAGTTGGGGTTGGGGAGGCGGCAGCGACGACGACGGAGGAGAAGACGAAGAAGCAACCACGGATGAGGTCGGGGAGCACGCAGACACAGGGAAGCGGGGGTAGTAGTGGAAGCTCGGACGGCAAAGTTGTTGAAGGGCAGGGCACACTTACAGAACTTGGTCCTGCCGTTCAACGGCCGCACCCAACCTAGTATATTGCAATCCAGCTTATCTGTACCACACCTTGTATTCACCTACTACATGTCGTTTCCCTCAGAGCTGCCTTAATTATTCTTACAGACGCATTTACACTCAACCTAGGATCGGGATACCGACCAAGCAGCCGTCCTTGCTTTTCCTTGATTCTACCTTCGTGGTGTGCCCAGCCTGCAATACGTACGCTCCAATTCCTACCCGTAGGTGACCTACAATTTATTGGCTTACCTGTTTTTTTTTGGAAACGGAATACAAAATATTCAACTACGGCCTACATATATCAGGGTCGTCCTGATGCAGGCCTACATATATCAGGGTCGTCCTGATGTACAGTACACTCTGGAGGACCGGCCCTCACGTCCTACACTAGTATATAGTCGGCCCCCTGGCATTTGGGAATCCTTTACACTATTCTCTTCGGATTCCCCTTTGCCAGGTAAGCCTTACTTACCTTCGTTTACTGTACCTCAATATAACTTCGGATTCCCCTTTGCCAGTGTGATAGCGCTCCACTGTAAAGGTTGCCCTAACAGCCACCAATTGCTCCTCCATAATCCCGTTCATTTTTCTCAATCCGCAATGCCCGAGGAGCTCGCCGAAGGAGATAGAATTGGTTTGTTTTTGTCCTATAGCACTCCAACCCTAACTAAATACCATCATTGAAGACACAGTCGAAGTGCGGCCGCGGGTCTCACAGAGTTCGACTACACAGTCCCGGGGTAAGTAGTCAAGCTCTAAATCATATCTGATATTAATTGTTACCAGGAAATGGTGCTCGAACTGTATTTTTATTCGATGGAGTCTTGCTCCCGCCTCCGCGACATGCTCAAGCACAAACCGGTGGCAGAAAACTTCGCCCTCGCAAGCAATCCTCGCCAGGACCTGATTTGGACTATCGGGGCGGCTCTGACAGTGAAGAAGACCATTCGGATTCGGATGAAGACGGGTACACCCTCCCGACAAAGAGAAAAGTTAGAGAGGCAACCCATCCGCTGATATCTAACAAGAGACGCAATACCGATGAGAAGAAATATGCGTCTCAGTCGACAAAGCAAGCGCAGCGGGGATCAACAAAGGAAACAGAAGAAGCTTCCATCAAAACACGACATTCGATTTATGCTTTGAGAATGGCGAAGAACCCCAAAAGGACAAGGTCTGAAATGGCACCCTTCCTTGAAGACCGACGTTCCACCATCATACCCACACAAAGCCCATTGTATATAGCCCAACTTCGTTTGTGTTCCTCCGCCTCACAGAAAAATGAACATCCGGAAACTTCCTGTGACCTTCTAGAGCTTCTGGACCTCGTGTATAGCACAGAGGTGAAAGCTATCATTTGTCGGCGGCACTCCATGCTTCTACCTTTGAACGCCATTACTTTGCACCTCAGGAGGCGACATCCCCACCTGAATCTCGACCGCTCGACACGACATGATATAGTGGCACATATTAGAGATTGGCTTAGCTCCGATATCCTCCAGTCTCCAGAAACCATCATCCTCCCTGAAACTCTATCCACGCCTCTTACGCTTTCTCCGAAGACAATCCGATACCGATTCCTGTGTCCAGAATGCCGTCAGTGGATCACAAGAAATGACTCCTACAGAGGATGTCCGGAAACAGAATATTACTCGCACATGAAAAAAATTCACGACGTTTCAAAGAGGCCAAAAACGGGGGAAGGAAGCTGGTGTCAAGTCATACACATTTATACCAACAAAAAAGGGCGACCCAAGGACCACCTGTTTCGTTTGCCAAACTACACACCTGATGACGGTCCAATTACCCCATGTTTTGCCACCAAAACCTACGACGCTTCCCCGAATTCTACCTGGTTCCGAGAACTGAAGTGGCCACAGCATCGTGCCTCAATCTTAACCGGAATTCCACTCGAAAAGGTTCGATGCCTACTTCTACCCCCATCGAAACAGTTGGTTCTTGCGCAATTGAATGAGCGCAACAGATATATTGAGAAAGGATTGCTTCATGTACGTGCAAAGCTTACGGCGTACTTGAGAAACGGCCAAGACTTCATCTCCTCCTTACATGGGGCCCACGAGGGCTGTTTCAAAACATAGTAAGTAACCGTCAGTGGTTATTCCCTATGCATTATTGAGTGATGTTATAATATATTTCAGCGATGAAAAGCACCTTGCATTCTTTCGCCTTATTAACGACGAGAACATCCCTTCTTATCGAGGCCCGCTCATGAAGGTTATCGCCATGCTTGTTCGATTGGCTGCCCTGGTGAAATCGAAGAATGATGCAGACAGGCGGGTTGTCAAGTCGCTGTTCCTGGGGCACGACAATCAGCTCAGCGAGAGCCGCCGTCTTTGTGATGTTTTGGTGGCGATGAAAGGCAAGGCCTCCACAGGCAACGATCATATCTCAAGGGCGCTTCATCGTTTACTTCGATCCTTGCTTTGCCCTGAAAGCCTTAGTGACCAAGACATCGCATGCCCTACAGAGCTCTTCGTTTTTTTAGAATCTCTCACAGATAATGCGGTAGGATATCGAACAGCGGCCTCCGTTAAAGGCCACTGCTGCAAGTTGCAGTTCGGATTTCGAATGATTTACACTCATATTGTGAGAATGGAGGCATACCAAATTTCTGACTACACGCCATTCGAGAAAAAAGCAACCCCTTCTCTAGGTACGTGTTCTAAGCCGCAGGGTATTGCATTCCTCTTCATATTTGATCCACACTTACGCACCAAGCCCAAGAAAAGGACCGTGCCAATGAAGTTCTTAACGCAAAGCCTCCCAATGGAATTGCCGTTACCAGTCAAGTGGCCCACGATGATCACAATGACGATGACGGTAAAGACGACTCGGCGGAAGGCGATGTTGAGGAAAAAGAAGTCGACGATGAAGAAGACGACGACGATGAAGAAGACGACGACGATGAAGAAGACGACGACGATGAAGAAGATGACGACGATGAAGAAGACGACGATGAAGACGATGACGAAGAAGACGACGAAGACAGCCAAGATGATACCGAGGAAGACGGTGATGAAATGCTCCAGATTATTCTGGACAAAGGTGACTGAATTGTTCATGCGGCATTCGCAGGCAACTATTAACCACGCATTGTTCAGCAAACGTCTTTGGGCTTGCCCAACTTGCAGCTCATGTCGAACAGAATACCACAGCAATTGTTCGACTTTCCGAGTGCGTTCGTGCTTTTGGCTAATAAGTGGACCTTCTGACAGTACCATTGCAGTGCATTTCAGAAATACCAAAAGTACATTTCTCAAGAACAAAAACTCGATTTTATCTCACCGTTTGGCCGAAACACTCGTATCTGGATGGTCGCTGCAGCTGGTGCCAAAAATGAACCAGTCGGCGCCCAACTAAATGTATCGATAATGGACGGTACCATCAAAGTATCACATGCGGGCGACGCAACGTCTCTTCCAAAAACCATCACTCTGCGGCGCTGGGCTAAAGCTGCTCAGAATTCAATTGTCGAATTCCGGAACTCGGTTGAACAGCTCCTTCCGGATGGCATCTGCGCCTCCACGTTCCCTTTGGAAAAGATATCCGATAGTCTTCTTTCATCTGATGCTCCTCATAAACAAGCCGCCAATGCCATTTCACTCGGTACATGGACAGCCGCAGTTCGAGGAGCCCTGTTTAAGACGGGAGAAAAACGCCATGGCATATTTAACAGCCTTGGAGTTTCGTCTCTTGCAGCGAGGAAATGGTTTAATAAGGAGCAAACATCTGTTCTCGAAACCCTTGCCAAGGTTCTCGCTTTTTCATGTGGAATCGGGCTACAGGAGTTCAAATATGGCCAAATCTGCTTCAGCGCCGAGGGCCACTCCAACCGAAATGTCTGGATGTTGAAGAATGGCCTCATAGTCATCAACGATCCTGTGAAGAGCTTTGGGTGGAAGAGCACACGCACCCGTCTCTTTGCCCTCCCTCGCGAAGTGACGAAACATCTGGCACTGTATCTCTATGTCATCCGCCCCATTGCAGTCGAGCTTCTAGGTCATTTGGGGCAAGATGTCCCGTACTATTCGTCAAATATCTGGGCACATATCCAACGTCCCCGCCCTTGCGAAGGAGCTAACCCTTGGATATGGTCGGGAAGCCGAGTGTCAGGCTTAATTCAGTCGGCGAGCAATAAATGGCTGGGAGTCGTTTTGACACCCACACTGATCCAGCGCATAGAATCCGAGTTGTTTTCTAAATATCTTCCGGCTCTTTCTGCCGCTGACGAACAATCTCCTGTCGATCAACAAGCTCAGCATGTGTCCCACACTTCACTGGCCCATTATGGTTGGGTCTCACACTTTCCGCCGATCAAGCACCTGCGCCTTCATCAGCCCATCCGGCATCTCGCCCTCAGTGAAATATGGCATGCACTCCTCCATTTAGGACCCGTGAATGATTCTTGGAAGAATACCGTGGCGGAATCTCCACTCACTGCTACGCTTAATCATCGACAAGCCGCTCTTGGAGTGGCTAGGTATCTGGTACTGGGGCAATATAAAATTCGCTCTGTGGAAAATGCACGGTCGATTTTACAATCTTTGCCATTTGTTTATCGCTCTCAGGTACTTGTATTGTCAGATTAGCTCTAACTCAGTAACACTTACCGATGATGAATTTGGTTAGGCAGATGCGATACTGGGAGATCCTGTTCTCCAAAAGGTCACCAGTTCTTTGTGCCGGAATTCGGCTCAACAAAAACCAACTCTAGATGATGTTGCAGACGCTGCTGTCATAGTAAGTCTTGAGATGCGGCATACATACCTGGAGATCCTCATTTTCTCCGTAGATTATCCAAGAGCTACAGCGCTGGTCCTTCGCTGGAGCCGCAAATCCATCGGTGATGGATAGTGGGGATCTGCTCCTGTATGAGGATCTGAGAATGGAGCTCCTTGGCAAGTACCGAAAATTGAAATCGGAAAACGAACAGACTTGGGCCACATTCTGTACTGACGTGTTTAATTTCCACGACAGTATTATTTGAATGCTGAAGAGTTAGATGGCATGGCATTTAACGGCGGCGCCGCTTTGTACCGTAGGTACATACAACCAAATGCAGATACAACGCCAAAAAAAGTTCGCGCTGAACTGACCACCCAAGTTTCCAATCACCACCCAACAACTTCGTAATCATATTCTTACACCATATTGTCGGGGCTCGCCCGCCAGTCAATTACTAATTGTTTCCGATCAAAGTTGATTCGTGGATATGTTGTATATGAAAAAAGAAAACAGAAGCTTGTCAATACCGCTCCGTCAATACCGCTCTGTCTATGTTAAAACAGGGAAAATTGAGTAGTGGCCAGGCGTCGCCGCGAACGGCCATCCAATCGCCAAACACAGGACCTACTAACCGCCGCAAATTCGGGCATCCGGGTCCAGCATCTTGGAGGACGAACAAGGAGAAAAATGATGCAATGGCATAAACAATATCAATATCTGAGAAAAATGTCATGGTTTTCGCGTACATACTCAATAACGGGAATGTCGCCCACCTGTGATTGCCGGGACATCCTCAATCGCCAGATTCTCTCCAGCTTCCGTATCCCCTGCTGACTCCGATGGACCCTCGCGACGCCAAACTCCACTCTCCCTATGAACCCCGTAATAAAAACCATCCATATCTCTCAGTTATTTATTCCTCCTTGAGAATGGCTCTCTGATTACGGATCAAGAAGGCTTGCCATCAATCACGGTCGTCTTCCAGTAATGGACTCTGTTGAACCGACAACTTCACCTGTGCCCGCAACCCAAAGCTTTGCCGCCTGACTCGCGTCTTGTTCCTAAAAAATCCGAGCTCGTTTTCGACTTCAACCTCAGTTTCTCTTTCAACAGTCTCAAATGACACGTACCTTTCAAACGTCAAACGAAGTAAGCTTTCTTCTCGGTTATTCTCATCACCAGTACTCATATGCACGTATTTGACCCAGTTGAATTATTTCTTTCATTGCTCCATCTAGCCATCGTCCCCTTCTGATCATGTTTTTGTCGCGCGTAGTATTATGAAATCATTAGACCCAGAAACGGAAACCTGCAGAGACTCAAAGTCGCTAACCTAGAAGATCGCCAAGATTGTTGACGCGATATGCGCTCTGGGATTCGAGATTATTCAGAGACGGTTGGGGGCAGTTATACTGCGGAAGAAGGACGCATCGTTGGCCTCGCAACCAGCTGGGGCCATTTCCGTGTTTTGAACTCGTTAGGAAGACGTTCGAATTTCGATCGTCCGTTGGGCGATCTAGAACAAACGCTGGTTCCATGTCTCGAGTAAAGTCCCTAATTTCCTTGTGAGGATTTTATCGTCATGTCTAACAAAAGCCTCAGATCACGCTGCTATTTGGACACCATCAGCTCCTCCGATCTTCACATAGTATGTCTAGAATTATTACTTTCCACCAGTATCGAAACCACCTAAATATGCAGCGTTAATAGGTCCTTGAAGGGAAGTGGGCATATCTCGCGCTTCCACCAAAGGCTTATCTGGAATTTTCGCCCAAAAAACGACACCTCGCCGTTCTCCATCGCTCTATCCCCCACCACCGAAAGTCTGAGGGGCCTCCGGAGGATCGTCGACATTAAAACCCGCTTTGTAGGATTTTCGCCCCCAAAACCGACAACTCGCCATGATCATTGTCTATCCGCGTAAACGCGACTTCTGAACGTTCTCCATCGCTCTATCCACCACCACCCAAAGTCTGAGGAGCCTCCGGAGGCTCGTCGCAATTAAAACCCGCTCTGTGGGATTTTCGCCCAAAAAAGACAACTCGCCATTATCATTTTTTATCCATCCGAACTATAAACCCCGCGCCTCCGGGTAAACAGATACGCTTATCATCATCCTCATTAAAGCGGATTCTAAGCTATACCAGAGTGGATTGAACAGTTGGAAATAAGGGACTTGGACACGACTACCACTTCCTCACCTGCATTCAAATTGTAGTAAAGGTCTGGCGCAATGAAACGAAAGTTTTTTGACTACGTCCTTGAAATTTTTGTTAAGATTCATCTTTCAGTACACAGCGAGTTGTCGCATTGCAATGTTCCTCGAATGGCATATTCTTGAAACAACGTCAAAGTTTAATTATAGCTGCTAGCGAATTATGACTGCGAGTAATCATTACAAAACGAGGTTAGATCAAGACACCCTCCTCTACAAGACCTCTTAATCACTCCTTCTTGCCGCGATGTGTGATGACATGCTAGCAATGGATTCTTTTTCCTGCCTACTCGTGGTGAAAAGAGTAGGACGTCGATGCAAATCATAGACTTCTTGGCTAAAATTGTCCCAGTCATCGATGGACTGACGCTTGAAGCCTTGCAGCAACGTGAATGCTTTGGCGTAGATCCTCTCTGTATCGAAGGCACCCAAGGCCTGGGCCAGATTCGAAGATTTAGGAAAGGGTTCATTGGTAGCCGCGAACGCAATCTACAAATTCATGAAAAATGATCAGAATTGCGCAAGGGTGTAAGTAGTCAAAAGAGGACGCACTATCTGGATGCCCCTTGCTACAGTCTCAGCATGTAGGCCCCACAGCGGCAGGTCGATCTCGACCCTGCTTGAATTGAGTCCAAACAAGACCTGTCCAACTACTGGTGCAAGTATGCGTGTACGATTAATTTTGTTTTCAAATACCTATTATGAGTTTCAGTTTCGGACGTTTGGAACGACTAATTAGATGCTAACCTCCAATGGCGAAGGAAAAGCCACAATGTGTGACTCTCTAAGAAGCCTGTATGCAGTCAGGAATGCTGCCTCCCAATTCTCCTTCCTCTCTGATGGAAAGATGCGGGAACCTTCCACCAGTGGCATCCATATTGAAGAAACAGGTTCGACTTCTAACATTGCCTGCCATATCTGACTGACAGCAAGGAGCTTAACAGCAGCCTCGGTTGGGAGGTCCGGCCAGCTGGGGAATCCGCAGCGATTTCCGTATAGGTATAGTTCATTGAGCATAGTCGGGACATCCGAAAATAGCTGGGGGAATTTGTCACGGAAGATGGCCTGAGAAACTTGACGGGCAAGTAAAGGAGTTATCACGAGGCCAGTGATCTTCTTCGTGAGCCTCCCCGTGCATAACGCCACGTCATGTCCACTCCATGCTCTCAAAAGACGTCTTTCCAAAGGTATGGAATGGGCCCATAGAACGCTTGAATGATAAGAGAAGTCACGATTAAGGGCTTTCAAGATGTCACATGCAACTGGCCGGATGAAGTAGAGGTAGACCGCGATGTATGAGAACAACTTCTTGGGAAAGGCAACGAGCGTTGGCGCGAATTCTCTGTTGCGCTGTTTTGCCTTGGGGTGGGTAGCAATGAAGGTGTTGTCAACGATCCAGACATTTCGGTCCATCAATTCCGAACAATCAAAGCGAACGGACGATAACTGCCACCCACGGAAGCTAACACCAGTGGAGAGGACAAGGATATTTGCCAGGGCGTCGAGGGCCATTTGCTCTTGCTCCAACCAACAGTTGGCTTGATCAAGGTCGATTTCACCATCTATCGCGGATATATGGTCAAAAACCAACTTCCTCAGCTGACCTTGTATTGGGGCCATCCACTTGAGGTTTTGGACTTGTCGATGGGGTGCAAGTCTGATCCCCTCATCCTTGATTTCGTGCGTCGACCTCGTAGAATTCTCAATGAAGTCAGCATCTATCGCCAGAGAAAAGATGGCGTCTCGAAAATTGCTGTCCGCTTCTTTGCATGCAGCAGCCCAAGCGCGCATATCGATTTGCTTCGGGGGAACTCCTAGCCTCCCAAAGCTCCATGAATGGCCATCCCCTGATGAGTTGAATTGCATTGAGCCAGTTTCCTCAAGAGCGTATCGATCGACTTTGAGCCAAACATAGTGAAGGCGGGAAAATGGGGTTGAGCGACCCCCTGCGGGCCTGATTGTGAGCCATGGCTCTTCTTCGTTTATGAGACTAAAAGAATTTCCTATAGTCAGTCTCCGCTTGAGTGATGAAAACGAAAATGACTTACGGTATCAGCGATTGTGAATTACTGGCGGCGGCCTGTTCTGGGGAGGGCTTGCCATGTTCAGCCGAGTGTTGATTGATGTCGCAATCTTGGCGGTCTAGAAGATGGAATATTTGCAAGGGATGATGGTGGAGGAGAATAAATTAAGCTCACAGGTGTAGACCTCATTCATGATTTTTTCCAATAAAATCTCATCGTCGACGTCTTCATGTTTATCCTCTTCATCTTCGCTGTGTTGTGTCATATATTCTTCTTCAATTCCATCCCCATTGAGATTTTCATCTTCGGAGTCGTCTGGATGAGTGGGTACTTCTTCAGCAAATCCTTGGTTCGAGGCATCGGCGTTGGTTTCCAGCGGCTTTGTGGCCTCATACCACTCAAAAGCTTCTAATTTAGCATACTTTTGACGTACGATGTGGATCATGATGCTGCGTAGGCAATGCTGGAGGGCCGAGCATGTTGATTTGACCGAGCTTGCAGGGACATACATTCCTTGTGGCCGAATACCAAGCAAGAAGAGGACTTGATCGGTGGGGCATGCGAGGGCGTCGCTTGGTGGCAGATCCCCGGGTTTCAACAGTGATACACAGAATTTATGGACCACATCTGGGAGTTCAGGCGCTGGGGATCCCCGGGCTTTAATAATGGTGGTATAAAGGTTAAGAGCACTTTCAAGCTGGTTCCCTGCAAGCAGCAGTGTGATTGCGCCGGCACTAGATTGACGGTGAATGTTCTGATGTAGTAGCCTCATCGATAGTGCAATGGTACGGCTCAACACTCTGGAGTATTCTCGGTATTTGCCGGTCGTCAACGTCCTAAAGCGCCCGCGTTCACTCCTTAGGACAAACGCGTGCAGATATTAGCCTATATTACGAGTCAAAAGTCCAAAAACCCACTTATATGTGATCGCTTCCCGTACGCCTTCATGGCAGGTTGCTAGAAACTGTTCGGCGTTCACAAGATATTCGAAACATAGTTCAAAGATTTGATGAAGGCCGCTTTCAAGCCATTTTCGACCCCCCTTCGCGATGCTTTTTTTGCTTGGAATGGCAGTCAAAGCCCACAAGGAACCAAAGCTTGGATTCCCACATGCTTCTCGATAAGCGAACCATCCGATGGTTTTCATCCAAGGTGCCTGAGTTTGAGCCAGAACGGCTGCTTCCCGATAAAGAGCCGGAGGATCAGCGGTGGTTTCGGCAGTATCGGTGGGTTCAGCCATTTGGGTTACACCTGGAGGGGGGGACCATTCCGGAGGTAGGCGAAATACGTGGTAGACCCTCGGGCACAGCATCAACATCTGGGTCCAGAGAGGAGATTTTGGAACACCAGGGAAGTCTCGAATGCTCTTCCTATGCTTAGTCTGAATATGTTTTGACAATTGATGATGATAACTCATCGTTTTGCCGTAGCTGACCGTGGCCCAATGGCCACAGTTCGAAACTGGACACGGAAAACGTCCAGCAATTGAAGGACGAACACCGTCATATGGAAGGCTCAAGAGAATTGGTTGTGATAAGCTACTGGGGAGATTTAGGTCGCTTGCCGAAGAAATGAGGCAAAAGCTCTCCACAACATGCTCCATCATCTGCAGGATGTGGCGTTTTTCGCGGGCCTGACCGCTGAGATCGGTGTGGCTCTGCTGAACATGTGAAAGCCAGACGTCAGGGGTTACTCCGCGGTTGTGGGTGGGGCATATAACGAGCTCCAGTTCTGAGTGGTAATAAAACCCAAAGAATGTCAGGACCTGGCAACGTTTGTCAGACCGAGATGGCACGCGCAGACAATCACAGGAGTGGTTGTCGAGGAAAACAAAGCCGGTCTGCATTTTGGGAAGGCGAACAGTGTTGTTGAGAGAAGGAATGACAGCTTGAGCGACCACGCGTCCCTCATGGGGTGCACAGGGCGGCAGGTTTGCCGCTCGCTGCGCTTGCTTTGTCGACTGAGACGCATATTTCTTCTCATCGGTATTGCGTCTCTTGTTAGATATCAGCGGATGGGTTGCCTCTCTAACTTTTCTCTTTGTCGGGAGGGTGTACCTGTCTTCATCCGAATCCGAATGGTCTTCTTCACTGTCAGAGCCGCCCCGATAGTCCAAATCAGGTCCTGGCGAGGATTGCTTGCGAGGGCGAAGTTTTCTGCCACCGGTTTGTGCTTGAGCATGTCGCGGAGGCGGGAGCAAGACTCCATCGAATAAAAATACAGTTCGAGCACCATTTCCTGGTAACAATTAATATCAGATATGATTTAGAGCTTGACTACTTACCCCGGGACTGTGTAGTCGAACTCTGTGAGACCCGCGGCCGCACTTCGACTGTGTCTTCAATGATGGTATTTAGTTAGGGTTGGAGTGCTATAGGACAAAAACAAACCAATTCTATCTCCTTCGGCGAGCTCCTCGGGCATTGCGGATTGAGAAAAATGAACGGGATTATGGAGGAGCAATTGGTGGCTGTTAGGGCAACCTTTACAGTGGAGCGCTATCACACTGGCAAAGGGGAATCCGAAGTTATATTGAGGTACAGTAAACGAAGGTAAGTAAGGCTTACCTGGCAAAGGGGAATCCGAAGAGAATAGTGTAAAGGATTCCCAAATGCCAGGGGGCCGACTATATACTAGTGTAGGACGTGAGGGCCGGTCCTCCAGAGTGTACTGTACATCAGGACGACCCTGATATATGTAGGCCTGCATCAGGACGACCCTGATATATGTAGGCCGTAGTTGAATATTTTGTATTCCGTTTCCAAAAAAAAACAGGTAAGCCAATAAATTGTAGGTCACCTACGGGTAGGAATTGGAGCGTACGTATTGCAGGCTGGGCACACCACGAAGGTAGAATCAAGGAAAAGCAAGGACGGCTGCTTGGTCGGTATCCCGATCCTAGGTTGAGTGTAAATGCGTCTGTAAGAATAATTAAGGCAGCTCTGAGGGAAACGACATGTAGTAGGTGAATACAAGGGCAGATAAGCTGGATTGCAATATACTAGGCACTGGTCTGGGTGGAAGCCCACGAGAGCCGAAGACCCAGTCGGGTCAGTTTGTAGGTGAGGGCAGGTGATGCAACGAGTGTTAGGTTGGGAAATAGAGAAGGGAGTGCTCAGGCTATTTTCGTCCCGGTGGATATTGCAACGGAGAGCATTGTCAGATAGAAACAGTAGCCGTTGTTGTGCAGAAAGATCATGCTAATGGACGGACCCGCGCTGCTTGTGAAAACGTCGAAGGCGACAATGTAGCGTATATCGGAGGTTCCGTGTGGGATGTATACTCAAAAAGAAATAATCGGAGGCTGTCGTTTCGGGGGCGAAAACTCCCTAATGCGGGTTTTAATTGCGACAGGCTCATGGGGCTTTCGGTGGTGGTTGTGCATAGGTGGTATTTACGTGAATGAAAAATGAGAATGGCCGGGTCGTCGTTTTTTGGGTGAAAATGCCACAAAGTGGGTTTTAGTTTCGATGACTCGTCGGAGACTCGTAAGACTTTCCCTGGCAGTCGATGGGGCGATGGATAGGCGGCAATTACAAGGTAAAGTGCGGCCGTTGAACGGCAAGACCAAGTTCTGTAAGTGTGCCCCGCCCTTCAATAACTTCGCCATCGCTTCTACTACTACCCCTGGTCCCCTGCGTCTGCGTGCTCCCTGATCTCATCCGCGGCTGCTTCTTTGTCTTCTCCCTCACCTCCGTCATCGTCATCGTTGCCGCCGCCGCCTCACCAACCCTAACCCTCTCCAACACCCTCTGCAGCGTCTTGATTGCTTCGGGCATCTCCTCCCTCCCAATCTACAGTACCCCGAGCATCTCCACATCGTTGCTCGTCTGCAGCGCCGTCCGCATCAGCGCCCGCAAATCTGCACTGTCCTTTGCTGCACCGTGTCCTGGCTCGCGTGCAGCGTCTTGAGCGCGGGCAAGATTTGCGATTCACGGAGACGGGACAGCGACGCCGCCATCACCGTCTTCTCCATCTCCATCGGCGGCGTCGGGCCCACCACTGGCGACATCTTCGCAATCTCCTCCAGAATCCGCTGCGTGTCCTTGGCCCGTCGCGCGTCGACCGCCTGCAACTGCTTGAGGATGCGCACCTGGATCCTGAAACCAAACTTGCGCAGCGCAGCCGTCAGCATGTCATCGCACGCATGGATGTGCACTAGGATCTCGTCGCATTTGAGGTACCGCTTCAGGAACGGCCGGTGCACCTGTTTCTGGAGGAATCTGTGCACTTCTGCGAAGGATCTACGGCAATATTAGTAGGCAGTTTACTTTGTGTGAATACTTGTACACGCACTCGGTGAGGTTTTTCGATGGGTGCGGCGAGCTCGCCAGCGACGAAATTGCCTGCTTCGCTGATCTCTTCGCGCATGGATAAAAGGATGTCGGCGCACCGCTCCACTCCATGAGGCGTAGGCATGCGAGCCGGTTCATCTGCAATTATATTAGCGCGCTAAGTCGGATAAGAGACAATGGCAATGCCATTCGAGACGGAGTGGAAATACCACCGTAGGGAGATGCAAGTCGCCTAGCCCACACGTCCGGTACATGTAGATTTGAATAGACGGCGGGCGAGAATGACGAAGGAAGGGAAAAAAAAAAAAACGAAAAGCCCGGTCATAAAAAATGAGGTAATGTACAAATGGCAACTCAGCGGTTGGTCTCGCCTCTGTGCATGAACTCCCAACATAGCTTTCCAGGTTCCACCCCAAGCAGGTCCTGGACTTGGAAAATATCCATCTCGCAAAGTTCACGAACTGTGCTGATCCTGTTCATGACATGTTTAATGTTTTTAGCGTTGATACCGGGAAGACACCAAAGAAGCTCTTCAGCCGCAGCGTTAATCCCAGCACCAGCTTCTGTGTCGTCGTCAGCGCCGACGATGATTGCCTTTGCTGGGTCAGGTTCGGCATTATTCGTTTTGAGGTCTTTGAATATCTCCGTGGTCGCATACGGCGACGAGGACCAGATGATGCGTGCTCGTGGAAATGTTAACGTCAAAAGGCAGATCTTGGATTGCAACATTGCCGTGTGGTCGCTGTCCGCCGTCGAGCCTTACTTCTTCTTCTGTGGGTACTTGCCAGTCGGTTTGACATAAGACTCGATATCCAATACGATCTGGTCAATGGATTTGGTGTCAATGCTGCCAAGCTTGGATACGAGTGCTTCTTACATCGAGCGTGAACGCTTTGTCTTCCTCAAATTCGATAAGCAGCATCGGTGTCGTGTAGTGTACGGACATGAGCTCGCATTGGGTGTACCTACCACCACTGCTTTAGAGAACGGAACGCAACAGGGAGACGACACTCACAGTCGACCACTGTTGAGACTTGATATAAGGTCCGAAAGGCTCTTTCGCTCGACACAGATTTCAGGGGTTATGATGTAATCCCACCGTGAGAGTTGCAGGAATGACCAGAAGATTTGACGCATGGAGAAGAGAGGGCATTGTGGACCGGAATTCTCGCATATCCACTATCGCCTGACAGACAAGTCGAGATATTCAGGTGTACGAAAAGAAAACGAAGCCAGAAAGCATACTTGCGAAGGCTGCGTATTCACTTCTCGTCATCCTCCTCCTATGCGTGTGCTGATGGTCTTTATCACTGCATCGCTGGCACCATCCCGACGCTCCTCCAATAAAAGTAGGAGCATGGACTGACCCAGCGTCAAATCAGCGCGAGCGGGCAAAGCAAAGGAATCGACGCACACCACGCTCTTTAATGAGCCTCTCGAAGGACTCCTTCTCTCTTCTGATCCCAGCAAGATATTTGTGTTCCTCGCAAGAACTCCCGTATACCATGTGATACACCCGCACGGCAAGGCCAGGATTAGAGCTTTTGTACACCTGTACGACCGCTACTCAGACCACATGATATGGAGGAAGGCAAACACATACTTCGATGCGCCGACTGAACTCCATATTAGGCTCGAACATGACGATGAACTTGGGGCAAATCTCAGCGAGCATCCTATCATCAGTGTCGTCCGAATACGCTCGCACGAGAACCGTTTGCTCAGGAGCAAGGAGCCCGTAGTGCGCGTCGAAATCGATTTCAGATGCCCCGGATTCAAAGTCCAATGAGATCTTATCGTCCGCAAGTTCAAGCGGTAGCTCGCCAGAACTTTGCCCACCTCCCTGCGATTCCCAGCTGGGTAATCATCAATCAACTCAGAGCACGATAGAATCAAAATCGAAAGGAACTCACAATTCAGCAAAGCTTTCTGCCTCGGTTTGTATAGCACCCATGACCGAGTCATGCGAATCATTCTTGGATGAGCTTTCTCTTTGACTGGGCGCAGAGGCAGCAGGTGCAACCCCCCTCACTCTTCTCCGACTTTTAGCTCGTTCCGCCTTCTCCTTGTCTTTCTTCTTCAATGCCTCGCTCACATTATCACCATTGCCATAGAGCTTCTCGAGCCCGTCACCCACACGCCCTCCGACAACCGGAAGAGCAAAATGCGATTTCCGTCCTGTTTCTGCTGCGCCAACTTCGTCTGCCATCAGAGATATAGCTTGAGCTTCTGGAGCATCATACGTCGCCCATTGGATCCACTGGGAGCATTGTGATCGGTGCTGGATAGGAATTCGGTCAGGACGCTGCAGGTGCACGTCGAAGACGCCATGACGAGGACTGTATCCATCCCAGGATTTACTTTACGACAAGGACGTCAACGGAATGGTTATAATTCAAAGACATGACGATACCAGATGTAATAGGCTTCCGCAATGCCTTTTGTCTCAACATCTCCTCCTCCGCTTCTTGTAATATCTCCGCCAAGAGGTTCCACTTCGGCAACTCTTCCAACACGGGGACCATTCCTTTTGGAAGCCAGAACGGACGCGTCTCCTTTTCCTTGCCTTTAGTCGTATTTGTAGAGGCCGTGTTCTCAATCCCGTCCAAAGCCTCCCATCCAGCCTCATCGTCTGCCAGATCGATCACGGCGGGCAGTTGCACTTTGGTAGCAGAGTCAACCGTGTAACACCTCCGTTTTGCGACTTGAAAGATGATATGAGCGGTGTCGGTGAGAAGCCAAGGCGATTGATGTTGTTTGGTGCCGCCTGAAGCAGAGGTGGAATTCGATGAAATCAAGGTCTCTAGATACGCATGGAAGTGGAGAGGGTCATAAGTGAGGAGATAACTAAGATGTGCTTCAGCAGAGAACAAGTTGAGGATGTGAGGTGAACGCACTAAAGCAGCCGCCGCAACGTCCCCAGATCATTCACGAGCTACTTCGTTCTGGGCCCAACTTTGTGCCAGACAGAATCCAGTTGACGTCGTACGACAAGGTCGAAGGAACGGAAGTTAGCGTTGTCAACGTTAAAGTCATCGAGGTCGAGCTACGTCGCAAGATTTACCGAGCCTTCAGATTAAAGTAAACAATGAGACATACTGTCACGGTGTTCGACCGCTTCAGCTCGGAGAGAGTAGTATACATGCACCGAATTATCGCGTGGTGAATGTCTGCCATTGATTTGGTGAGAGGTTGCGATAGTTCCACGACGTCAGCTCTTCGCCGCTCAAGTGATTTCTTGACATCTTCTTGAAATCTATGCGCACTATGAGTCGGTGTGAAGTGCCATAGTCATCGACATTACCGTGGATAGATATACACTTTTCGCAGCTGGAGCTCCTTCATGATGTTCTTCAAAGGCGAGAGACCACTGGTGATGTGTTCTGGTTGATCTGTGAAGGCTTTGAGGAAACCGGTCTTGTTTTCTTCTCGGCACAATCGCACGATGAACGCCTCTAAGACCAGAGGTGGAACTCTACATGACGAGCTGAACATAAACTGGCAAAACAATGGAAAGTTCACGCACTTTTCTGCATGCTTTACGATTATTCCAGTTATCAGGTGGGTAGGTATGTCAGACTGTAGCATGTCGACGACAAGGATTCGCGAAGTAACAAAAACCAGTCCTCCCTTTTTGTACAAGTCCTGCCTTGAAACACATCAGCGCTCTGCAGTCGGGGAACCATGGGTGGGAGGCCTTCACCTGTCCTTGCTGACGCTCCGCGTAACTTACCTTTGCATTGGCTTCCTCAGTTTTCGCACTTCTTGTCACGTCGTCCATTACCTACCCCTCATGCTTCGTCTTTCCCCATGATCATCTGTCTTTACATGCTGCGTCTCCATCTTATATACATCTGTCTTTACTCCGTATGTTCCCTCTTGCAATGCACGTTTTTGCGCTATCAATGTCAGACCAAATACGCCTTCAAAAGCTCAAAACTACATGCATTAACATGATTGATCAACAAAAAAAGCATAGTGGATGTACGAAGCCTAGGCATCTGGTTCAATTCTCCGCCTTATCCTCTGAATACCATTCACCTCGTCCTGAGAAATCCGTTCGGCCTTTCGAGTGTTTGACTAAAGACTTTTTGAGGCGGTACACCAGCTGCCGCTGGCAATGGCCGCACCTATGAGTGATGGCAGTAGCCTGGATCTTCTTCTTCTTCTTCGACTTCTCCCACTGGATATCAACCGGCTTACCCCACGCCTTGTAGCTGCAGCACCCAGGGCAGGAGTATGGGGCAGGCTCCCCAAATGGTTTTGAAGAGGGATGCGCCCATACATACCGCACCGTTTTCTCCCCTTGCTGCAGCATGTACACGTCGGTGTGGGCGCCGACGGCCTGAAAGTCATCGAGGACAGCGTGCCATGGGCGTTCGTGTATGAACCAGGAAACCGATGCGGATTGCAAGAGAGGGTTCGTGAGGCACGGCTGCATGTGAGCCTGACCGAAGGCCATCACCCATGAAAATAAACCTCTGAACGTTTCAAAAGTTAGCAGTGCCTTTCCAGAAAGTAATTATATCTCACCGATCCGCAAATGCTTTGATGTCGACGTAGGCCTCCTTGACGGATATGATGGCTCCGCATACAAGCATTGTGAGCGTGTTCCGGCTTCCCTCCCTTAAGATGTCCGTCAGTGAGGCTGGAAAAAGATTCTTCATGACCTGACATTGCGAGTCAGAGGTTACAAGCATCTATGTGGAGCGGGGTACTGACCTGAGCGACCGTTGCCGCGCCTTGCCCATTTACCGTAAAGTGCAAATCCCCTCTGCTGGGGTCGCTGTGATCGGTGAGGTATACCGCGAATGTGCGATAGCTGGGGTCAGGATGAAGTATTAACTTACGTTTAGATACCCGGAATGAACACTTACTCTTTGAGATCGCCGTTCTTGAGGCGATTGACCAGCACGTCGACGTTCTTCAAGTATTCTTTGAACGTTTTATCACTACCAAGATCCCATGGCAGGTCTATGAATTTGACCCGCTTAGGAAGGTACGGCGCGATGTTGTGAAAGACAGTCCTCGCCGAGTCCCCGTCAGGATCAACTGATGCCAGACGAAGAGATATGACAACAACAGTAGGCGTGGAGCACAGTGCAAATGCCTCTCGCGTAGTGGGTCCTCCGAGTAGCAATGTTGGCTTTGTCGCCTTCGAGAATCCCTGTACACGCTGCAGTTAGCACATCACATATAGCAATGTAGATTTACACGCACGTAGTATGGCTTAATGACGGGTTCACTTTTCTTGCCGCCCGGTTGGAAGTGGCAGGGTGGGCATATGAATGTCTCGTCTGGATCCATGACTTCAGGAAAAGTTACACATCTATTGCACACAACTTTCGGGCACTCTCTGCATTCGACGAGCGTGCCTCCGTTTCGGCAGCCGGCGCAGAACTTCGACGATGGTGAGCCACGCGTTTCAGACTTGCGTACCTCTAACGGGACGCACCTGATTGCTTTCTTTCTCACCATCGACTTTTATAGGCTCTGTTGCCGCGCTATTCTTGTCAGGTGGTGGGTTGGCTGCTTCATCCGTGGTCTTGGCCTTTTTCTTAAGGCTCTCGATCCTGCCTGAATGCCTGTTTCCCGGCTGCGGTGCTTCGATGGCTGCCTTGCGCTTTTTGGGTGCCACCAGCGGCATGCGAGGAGCTGGTTCACCTGTCGCTTTGTCAGCTGATAGCTTTGTCCGAGGCATGTATGAGGAAAGGCAGAGGCAAAAGCAACGGAGTCCGCTGCTTCATGAGCTGGCACATCATTATTTAAATTAAGTGACAGATCACGTGATCGCGTTTCGTGGTCAGGCACATTGGTCCATGACACTGGTAGCCTAGTGTACCTTTGAAGCAATATATTGGAAATAAAATAGCAAAAGGTCTCCTTTGAAAACCGGTCTAGTGTTCAAAGTGCAGAAGCAAACGATAGAATAGCATGGTAGTAAGATGGTCTGTGCGCTGTTTTTGAGGTGGCGTACGCGCGTCATATGAGAGCAACCACAAGGTGGATGCCTCCGAGACGCCTTGGCGCCACCCCACAGCAATGTAGAAAAGAGATAGATTGAAATTGAAATTGAAATGACTTGAACTAATGATACTAAAAGGAGCCAGAGCTGCTCCATGCGCCACACCCTCAAACTAAGGGCACGGGTGAGGTGCATGGAAACAGAGCCCAAACTGGCTCTGAAGATCACGGCCCCAAACTAGGCGCGCGATTGTGGTAGGCGTCCTCGACACAAGCCCTAACTGGCTCGATACACCACGCCCCCCAAACTAGGGGCATGGGTGAGGTGCATGGAAACAGAGCCCAAACTGGCTCTGAAGATCACGGCCCCAAACTAGGCGCGCGATCGTGGTAGGCGTCCTCGACACAAGCCCTAACTGGCTCGATACACCACGCCCCCCAAACTAGGGGCATGGGTGAGGTGCATGGAAACAGAGCCCAAACTGGCTCTGAAGATCACGGCCCCAAACTAGGCGCGCGATCGTGGTAGGCGTCCTCGACACAAGCCCTAACTGGCTCGATACACCACGCCCCCCAAACTAGGGGCATGGGTGAGGTGCATGGAAACAGAGCCCAAACTGGCTCTGAAGATCACGGCCCCAAACTAGGCGCGCGATCGTGGTAGGCGTCCTCGACACAAGCCCTAACTGGCTCGATACACCACGCCCCCCAAACTAGGGGCATGGGTGAGGTGCACGGTAACAGAGCCCAAACTGGCTCTGAAGATCACGGCCCCAAACTAGGCACGCGATCGTGGTAGGCGTCCTCGACACAAGCCCTAACTGGCTCGATATATCACACCCCCCAAACTAGGGGCATGGGTGAGGTGCATGGAAACAGAGCCCAAACTGGCTCTGAAGATCACGGCCCCAAACTAGGCACGCGATCCCGGTAGGCGTCCTCGACACGAGCCCAAACTGGCTCGATATATCACACCCCCCAAACTAGGGGCATGGGTGAGGTGCATGGAAACAGAGCCCAAACTGGCTCTGAAGATCAAGGCCCCAAACTAGGCGCGTGATCCCTGTAGGCATCCTCGACACGAGCCCAAACTGGCTCGATACACCACGCCCCCCAAACTAGGGGCGTGGGTGAGGTGCACGGTAGCAGAGCCCAAACTGGCTCTGAAGATCGCAGCCCCAAACTAGGCGCGCGATCTTGGAAAGGAGCCATATCCGGCTCCATACGCCAAAGCCCTGAAGCTAGGAGTATGGGTCAAGACGCCGACTCCAGGGCGGCATAGTTGAGCAGGTCGACTGGGCAGGATCCGCCAGCAGTTTTCATACTCCATGCACGCTGCTAGAGTTGGGCGCCTGTACGTCGCATAAGCAACGATAACTTCGGCTGAAATAAACAGCGTCAGCAAACGGTGCGGCGGAAGATGAAGGCTTACGTTGAAAACTAAGGCCGCGGGCGACCGTACATTGCGTACGCAACGGCAACCGTGGCTAATAGAAACAACATGAGTAAACGGCACACCAGAACGCAAAGACTTACCTTGAAAACCTAAGCGCACGGGTGCGCGCCGCATTCGTGATGATGACTATGGCTGGCAGAAATAGGGTCAGTAACGGCGCGGCCGAAGACAAATACTTATGCTAAAGATATAATGTCATGGGCGCAGGTATGTCGCATGAGCAACAACAACCTCGGCTGACAGAAACAACGTCAGTAAGCGGCACGTCAGAACGCGAAGACTTACTTCAAAAATATAAGGGCATGGGCAGTACGTCGGGTGACCATGGCTCAAAAGAAAAGCATTAGTAAATTGCGCGTCAGAACGCGAGAACTTACGTTGGATGTAGTCCATGTACGCGCTTCCTCAGTAGTTTAGGTATAAGATCTGTAACCTTGGGTATCAGCCGATGACGTGGCAGTTGCTTGAAACACACCTTTCGGACCCAAGCCACACCGATAATGAAGGCGCGCGTGCCGAAACTTGACGGCGTAATTTCAGCCCCCACCCGAGGCGCCGTCCCGAGGTCCATCCTACTCCAGTCTTGCTGAGAACTAGATAATGAACTGGGGGAGGAATAACGACTGAGTGGATGTCAAAGAAAGGGGGGGGGGTCAGAGTCTAAGCAAGACGGTGGCTCCCTACGAGAGTTGGACTCGCAAGGCGCTGCTAGGCACGGCCACCGTTTCTCTGTGCTGCAACATCGTGGTCACGGGTAGGAAGTTGAACTTTGAGTCCCTCGCCTTCAGAATCTGACACCACGTCACGTGACCGTTTCACGGTCACACAGTGACATCGTTGATCAACACTGTAAGTTAGAGCCTTCCTTCCAGCACCCCGTTTCTCACCCAACATGGACGGGGAAGCCCTCATCACGAAAAAAGACGTTCATGCAGGTGCGAGACCGTCTCATTCTCTTTCGGTTCCATGTCCAATGGGCGCTTTCCTCCCAGCATCAGCTCATGTGGTTTCTTCGTCTCCGGTGCCCCTCGCCTCTTCGCAGCTACACGCTCAGGCCTGTTTGGCATGTCTCATCTGGAGGTGAATCCCAGCCTTCTCTCGACGGACTGTAGTGGGGTATCGCTGGGAAGCGAGGTCCAGGACGTCGCTCGGGTCTGCAATGCCGTAGCCCGGTGGCGATCTCAGCCAGAAAATCACTGTCCCTGTCCAGGGCATCGTCATGGTCCAGCTCAAGGATGTTATCAACACTATGGTCGACAAGCTCGGCCAGTTCGCAAAGGAAGTCACTCGGGTCAGTCAGGAAGTCGGCACAGAAGGGTACGTCCTCGCGCTCTTCCACCCCGTTTTCGTTGCTCATCCGCTGCAGGAAATTGGGAGGGCAGGCCCTCGTCCTCGACATCGAAGGCACATGGCGCGAACTCACAGGCGTCGTCAACAAACTAGCTGCAAATCTAACTAACCAGGTTCGTCCCCTTTCCTTCCTATCCCCATCCCCATCCCCATCCCCCTCACCAACCCGCCCCAGGTCCGCTCCATCGCTAAAGTCACAAAAGCCGTCGCCCTCGGCGATCTCTCCAAGCAGATCGAGGTCGATGCCCGCGGTGAAATACTCGATTTGAAGAATACCGTCAACGGAATGGTCGTCTAGTGCGTCTCCCTCCCTCGCCTCGAGCGCTCCCATCCATCTCTCACTCACCCTAGTCCCGGTTAGGCTCCGCGCCCTCGCAGCAGAAGTCACGCGCGTGACCCTCGAGGTCGGGTCCCAGGGCAAGCTAGGCGGCCAGGCACACGTCCCCGACGTCGAGGGCGTGTGGTTCGAGCTCGTCCGGAACGTGAGCCACCCCCTTTGCCCCCGGTGCACGCACCTCACTCACTCACTCGTGCTCCTAGGTGAACCGCATGTGCTTCTCCCTGACGGACCAAGTGCGCTCCATAGCGAACGTCACGACCGCCGTTGCGCGCGGGGACCTGACGCAAAAGGTCGAGATCAGTGTCGAGGGCGACGCTTAAAGGTACGTTTCGGTTGCTGCCTTACCTTATATCGCGTTCGTTGAATTCGATTACCCCCACAGGCACCGTGAACTCGATGGTGGACCAGCTCTCCGCGTTTGCAAGTGAGGTGACGCGAGTCGCGCTCGAGGTGGGCACGCAGGGCATCTTGGGCGGGCAGGCCAAGGTCGATGGTGTCCAAGGGACATGGGCGGATCTCACTCGGAACGTCAACGTGCGTCTCAACACCCCTTTTCCCAAGCTTTTTTCTTTTTTCCTATTCTTCTTCTTATACTTCTTCTTTTGCTTTACGTTAACCTTTCCACGGGCACCCACAGAAAATGGCGTCGAACCTAACAGACCAAGTGCGCTCCATCTCAAAGGTGACCAAGGCCGTGGCTTTAGGGGACCTGGGGAAGCTGGTGAACGTGGACGTGCAGGGGGAGATGCTAGATCTGAAGATGACGGTGAACTCGATGGTGGCGCAGCTGAGCACGCTCGCGGACGAGGTGACGCGGGTGAGCTTGGAGGTGGGCACGGAGGGGATATTGGGCGGGCAGGCGTTCGTGCCTGAGGTGCAGGGGATGTGGAAGGTGCGTTTTGTTTCGATGCTCGTTTGCCTGCCTCGATTACGAACGACAGAACTCGAGCATTTTCTTTTAAACTGTTTACATAATTATTTCTGAGAATTCTCACACGTCAGCGACCAGGTGTGATGCGATGCGAAATGCGATTGAAGCCTTGCGGGAACGCTCAGAACGTGCACAATGATGGTTGAGAGAGGGCTCCACCTTGATACGCTCAAAGAGAATGAGAAGGAGAAAGAAAAGAAGGAAGAGGAGGACAAAAAGTTGGATCATTTCTTTATCTTTATGCTGTAATTTAGACGACAACACAGTTAGTATTCTCGTCGGTGAACTGTAAACAAAAAAGCACTTAAAACGAGAGAAAATGTATGCTGCTGCTGTTAATTTCAAGTACACAATACAGGAAGTATCTAATCTATCAACGTTAATCTGTTATGAACGTCGTACCAAAGATCCTCATCTGCACTGTCCATATTCAAAGATCTACCGAGCCCGTTTAGGTTAGGAAAAACCTTTCTGAGAAATACTGCGATGTCCGCAGAGGTGGCAACGGTAGGCCCTGTACTATCGCCCAAATGAATAATGGAGGGCTTGGATAGAGTCGGGCAAAGAGGAATTCCTGTGGTGTCCATGCGGAAAAGAATGTCCAACGCTTTCAGATTTTTGAGGTCAAATGTAAGACGGATGACATCAGATAAATGCATTAAGGGGAAATGCTCGTCCTGGTCTGAATTATTGTTCGAAGTCGCCAGTGCAAGGTGGGTTAAATTGGGCCAAAGACTGGAAAACGGCAGCGTCGGAGGGATTACAAAGGGGGTGAATAGTCCAGGAGGATTGACCTGTAAAACCTGCAGCTGAGTACAGTGGCGGAGATGTTGAAGGATAGACAGGATGTCGACAGCAATAGCAGAATCGAGGTTCATATCACCAGGCGTGTCCATTTGCCATGCATCCAAAATCAAAGATTGAAGAGTGCTGAAATGGTGTTCCAAATCGCTGGATCCTTCGCCCTCAGTCTCCTCCGGGTCATGAGAAAACTCCCCAAAAACATCCTCCAGGTCTTCTTCGTCCTTTATGACATCCGTGTAATGTAGTGTAAGCATCTTCAGGTTCGAGACCTTCAAAGATTGAAGCATCGGTATGAAATTATGCACATCGCCTGTCAGGAAAGCTTTTTCCAACGATTGTGGAAAGTAAAATGGTGCGGGCCCAGGAAGGCGAAGGTTGTCGTCATGTTTAAAGTGTATCGCAAGATCATTTAGCGATGGCATGATTCCAAGATACTTCCAAACTGGACTTGGAATGTCGTGGGGATATATCAAATGAACAAAGTGGTTATCGATCATTCTGGGCAATATGTCGGACTCCTCGTGGCAGGCAAAGGTGTGTAGTCGGCCAGGGGTAAGGACCAAAGCATTCATGATACGGGACAGAAGCTTCCCATGCAGATGGACTTCATCGGTTACGCCAGTAGCTTGCCCCCATGAACGGCTCCCCAGCCGTAGAACTTTCATAGCGGATCCATAATATTGGATCCGTTGAATAGTATTGGGCTGTAAAGGACCTGTGGATACCTGATAATCCTCAGAACATATAAAAGGTGATTAATGCGTTGAAACATACAACAGTCTTTGTTCCATATTGACCATGTTGAAGATCCCAGGAGCAGGCAGGCAAGAGGCGTAGTAAAGGGATAAAGCTCTCTTGTTGGCTCCATAGAAGACCCAAAGCAATGTCTGTCATGCTCTTAGAGGAAAGGGCCATGTTGATCAGGCCTTTTTTACAGTCCATAACAGCTAGCTCTTTGGCAAAATGGTTGAGCAATTCAGCGGGGAATGTTATCTGCATGTTGAAGGATGGAAGATAGCGAGCGACCAAAATTTGTCACAGTCACACAGAATACATACGAAAAGGTAGATAAATGTTGTTGTAACAGCTACAAGAATTACAACTAAACTCGAAACTGCTGCCGATCCTGTGAACCCAGCCAAAGACTTTTCCGAAGCCGGATTGACAATGATTGATATAAGGAGTGTTCAGCGTAATGCTGACACCTGGTGGGATCGGCTGGGTGGCGACGACAACAAAGATGGAGGGAACGACAGTTGTGGTGGGGGCAAGGCCAACGAGGGTGATGGTGGCGACGATGGCAGTGGCGAAAGTGCTGTGCTAGTGGTAGAGGTGGAGTATCGAAGACAGTGTTGATGACAGTGCTGGTGGGTGGTGGTGGGCGACGATGACGGTGGTGACGGCGGTGACGATGGCGGTGGTGGTGATGGAAAGGGTGTCAGCAGCGACGATGGCGGGGGCGGCGATGATGATGGAAGCAACGCCAGGATCAAATCATATCCTTTCCCCTTCCTCTTCCTCTCCCCTCCTTCCCCTCCTTCTTCATCCCCACCCCCAGCAACCTCCCCCCCAATAAACGCACCCACCGCAGCGCCCAACGCCCACCCCAACGACGAGCCCCCCGACGTCAACAGGCTCCCAGGCACCTCAGGCCGCATGTGCATCCACACGTTCAGGTAGTTGCTTATACTCTCATTGAGCACCAGGCTGTGCGTGTAAGCGGCCATGGAGTGCCGCAGGGCGCCTAGGACGCTCGGGACTGTGAATCTCGCGCTCGCCCTCGTAAGGGCAATGTCGGGGGAGGGGGAGGGGGAGGGAAAGGCGTCCTCGGCGGCATCGACCTTAGGCGAAGCAGCAAGACGATGCACTGATGAGCACGGGGAGAATCGAATCAGCATCCACACACAACGCAGTATACAATCAGAAAAAGGAGAGAAGGAAAAAAAAAAAAAAAGTAATGCAAAAAAATAATAAAGTGAAGAAAAACGTACCGACTTCCTCGCTCGTAGTTTCCCTTCCAAGCGCCTGGACGACCGTACTAACCATCTCGACCTCCCAATCCTCGTCCTTTAGTGTATTATCCCTCGCATGTCCTGCTCCTCCCTTCACCTTGTCCACTCTCCCCTGTCCCATTCAGGTTGCGTTGGGTATGCCTGTGTCACTGGGTTCCAATCCTCGTTTTCACCAATGGGCGCAACACCCCCGCCATCGCAATCAGACTCCCTCCAAGCGTTATGACCTGCGATAGATCGGCTCATGTTGATGCTGCGTTTATCGAAATCTTCCATCCGCTGTCGCCATTCGACCACCGGGAAACGCTGAACAGCGGAACGTGCACGAAGAATGGCGCGCTCTTCTTCGGTCGATTTTAAAGCCATTTTGATAGTTTTCGTGAGTTGAGATAACATGTGGGCTGTGGAACTCGACTCGACGGGGTACCACTGAACAAAATCGAACATTGATGAGGAGTAGGTTATAATGAAAATAGGAAACACTTACCCAGCCTGGCATCAAACCCAATCCGCCCAAGCGACTTCCAACTCCAAGCGCACCCTTTCGACCGAATTCGACTGCGACCAGACCGAAAGGCTCGTCTCGAGACGGAATTAATGCAAAGTCGGCACCACTGAAGAGGTACGGTGGAAGTGCTGTGAATTCAGGTTTCGAATAGACACGATCCGGGTAAAGTTCCATCAGCCGAGCGAGCTTCTCAGCCGCAAATCGTCCGTATAAATCGATGACAGGACCAACGGCAATGAGTTGAATGCTGGGGCGTTTTTCCAGGCTAGTATAGCGGGTAGATTAGCACCGAAAATACAACCAATGCTACCAAGCACTCACATTGAAGGCATAACATCAGCGATAAGGTCAACACCCTTCTGTTTCGACCATCGTCCAACGAACACGAAAAGATCGGAATCAGGATCCTGTTTAATACCAGCCCACTCTTGCGCTTGACGCTTGTGCTCCGGACGCGCAGCTTCCGCAACCTCATCGATTTGAACATCACGAGCAGCTGTCGGGTTCTCGTCAAGGGCCGCAATGTCATCGGGGTCAGGATTGGGGAGCGAATCAACATGCTTAAGGGTCCACAGAGCGGGATAACGAGCCCAACTGCGCTTGCCGTATTTATCAGATACACCGGCAACTCCGACGCTCTTCTGGTGGACACTGATAAACGACGCGGCGGCATGGAGAAGATTGAATGTGTTGCCGAATTGAACATATTTCGTGCAATGTTCTTTGCTGATATTGAACGCCGAGCACACTTCCTTCATCTCCTCCTTGGTACGTAGTGGCCAGAGACCCTGGAATTCGGCATTGTGGAGTGAAAGACATGCAGGGATGACTTTGGGAAGGAGATAGATCCCAGCAAGAGCGCCGTGGTAATCATTAATGTGGTAGATGTCAATGGTGGGGAAACGGCGGATAGTAGCGGCGATGGCTTGGTTCCAAGTCGAGTAGAAGATGGCAGAACTAAGATCATCCATGCGAGCAGGATATGGATCTGATTTGGTTTGGGCCCGGAAGACGGGGCTGTCGAGGATGACGTAGGTGATGTTGTCCAGAACATGAGTTTCGACTTCGATGAGGTATGGCTCTCCAAAGATGATTACTTCGATTGGCTCCGCAGGGTCTCCGGCGGGATAATCGATGTCTTTGACCTTGGGGACGACCCATATGAGGTCAACGTCAGTCATTGCCTTACCCACAAGGCTTGACACATGGGGTCAAAGTGGTCAAGGGCGTTCTATTCGTCGTTACAACCTAAAAGCGCTTTCTCAAGGGGCATATTGAAATATTGCTCTGAGCTGAGGACATAGCAGCCATGGCGCTTCCAGGCTCGGTTTCCCGTCATGGCTTGACGCCTGTTCGAACTATAAATTGAAGCCGCAATGGAAAAGGACGCCTTTTGCTCACCCATAAAGATAATTGGACGCGCCATTGTCGTACAGATAGAAGTTCTGCTCTTCCCCGTAGTAAAGCTAACCGACTGTGTTAAGATCTCACTCGTAGAAGACATAATTCGAAACATACGAGTGGTATGCCTGGCATAACCAGAGTTGTAATGAATGTTCCCAATACACTTTTCTGCGTGCCGTTTTCCAAACTCGGCCACCGGAAAACGTCGAAATTGCTCGTGCCATACATATGCCGCGGGTCGACTAGGCCAGTTTCGGCGTTCAGGAAATCGTTGCTCACAAACATTTGATTCCACGCAGTAACAAAGTTTGTGCCGACGTCGTATGCAACTTGGAGATTTCCATCCATTCCAAGGAAACGGGAGATTGCCCGATATATAGAATAATGGAAAGCCACTCCATCGAGGCCACCAAGATCGCGATCCCGGAGGAAATAGTTATCTGTTGGAGTGACATTTGCGGCGGCCAAGAAACCTGGAGGAAGCTGGGTAGCAGTACGGCCACGACCGCTACGTGGAAGTGCTTAGAATTATCACACAGTTGTGGAAGACAGGGGTCCTCACATGTAGAGTGCTCCAAAGGTGTCACCTCCCGTAACCTCTCCGGTAATCAAAAAGTTCTTCTTTCCAAGAGCCGACGCACATTGTCGGGTGCTAGAAGCCCAGTGGGAGAGCGCATCGACAGTGACCTGTGTCGCTTTGTCGACGCGAATGGCGTCAAAATCGAGAGCTTTGATAGCGAGACACGGCAGCAGTGCGTACCGCGCCGTCCGTGTGCAAGAGGCTCGGGATCACCACCTCCGCCAGCGCCGCGCGCGTAATCAGGAACAGCGAGCGTGCAAGGGCGGGTGTGGCGAATGCGTTGGAGAGGAGGCGGAGGACTTTTAGGAGATAGTTGCGCGGGTTCGAGGTGGGGTCGGGGATCTTCAGGGCGGCGGTGGCTTTGTCTATGAACAGGAGGATGGGGCTGGAGGTAGGGAATGACGAAACCCATGTGCCGACGCTGGGGTCGAGGAGGGCGAGGCGCCATAGATCTACGAGAGGGAAGAGAGAGGCGACGGGAAGGGCGGAGGCGATGGCGGATGTAGCTTGACTCCAGGGTGTTAGTATACTTGGAGTTGCGGAGGGTATCTTTGATGACAAGGCCGCGGAAAAGCGTGCTTTGAGGTATGGCGTGCCTCTGGGGAAGGCGGGACGAAGGACGCGAGTTGGTGATCAGTAAGTTGGGAATAGCACTAAGTGAAGGCCTTCAATGGAGGTAAACGACAGCGATGTGGGGAAGCGCACGATGCACATGGGAGAGCCGTCATCGATGTTCGTACGACAATCCCACCGTAGGTTTATTGAGTTGAACGTCCACGTCCAATGGCGCTATCGCGAGGGTGTATCAGCATAACGTGAGAGGCAACGTATGGATGACGACATACAGAGGATCCGTTGACGCTGGAAAGTACATTAGATAACCGGGTAGTGGTATCTTCGAATGTGAGGATGGCGCGCTTCTGGTTGAGCGAAAGCCTACCATAACAGTACTGAAGGTAAGTAATCGACAGATGACAGAGGGACTCGAGATACCTACTCAAACTTTCCCACTAGTTCACCTGGTGTTTCTGCATCCCAGGGCCCTGGTCGATGCACCTGCGTAATATAGGATATTGGAAGAAATGGATCGAGGTCGATGCATGCTGAGATCCTGTAGAGAGGCTCGGGTTGTTGGCGTGGGTTGTGTGTGAATGGGCGCGGTATGAGGAGGAGGTACTCTTCACTAGGAAACGAGGAAGATGAAGAAGAAGAATTTGAAGCAGTCCATGGCGTGAATGTGTATGTAACGGGTTGCGATGGAGGGCTGGCGCCGAGTGTATATCTGGAAGACTGGTGAGAGCGTACAAAACAAGTCATGAGCTGAATAAGGGCGCACCGAGGGGGATTTGCTGATTGTAGGGCACTTGTATAACTGTGAAGATGGCAGTGGCAACCACGACGACGGTAATGGCAACCACAATGGCAGTGGCGACAACGGTACTGTGCTACTGGTGAAGTTGAGGTGACAATAGCGGCGGCGATGTCAATGCTGATGAGTGGTGGTGGGGCGACAGGCGGTGGTGGGGCGACGATGGCGGCAGTGGAGTGACAATAGTGGTGATGGGGCGACGACAGCGGTGGTGGGGCAGTGATAGCGATGGTAAGGCGATAATAAGGACGACAATGGCGGTGGGGAGGACACTGGTGGTGGCAATGACGATGGGAGTGGCGATGACAATGGCAGTGGTGACGGCGGTGCTGTGGAGGCGCCTCTTGTGTCCTCACGTGTGTCGATCGCGCCGACTTCCTGAATGCTCGGCTCGTCCAATTGGCACCCGAAGACGGCGGGCAGCCAGTCGCGGTGGTCTTGTTGGTAATCGACGTGCATGGTGTCGGTGTCGGGCTGCTGCCAAAAGGCGAGGTGAGAGGGCGTGATGTTGTGAGAGTGGTAGTAGCAAATCGCCGAGGCGCAGATGTCGTCGTCCTGCGATATTACTGTGATCAGAGGCAAGAAGATGGATAGGAAGGGGGCTCACCATCTTTCCCTCAACATGCCAGAACCTGCCCTCGTCGTCGGCTTTTCAGGCATAATGTGAATAACGCCGAGGGTGACCGTCACCTGGATCCCGTGGTCGTTGTACGTTGCCCAGAGATCCAGACTCCTCCACCTCTCCCTTCCCAGGCGCCCTTTCACGATACAAATCCTCATCCTCATCTTCCTCCTGCTGTGGCCCATCCTCATTTCCTCATCGGGGTCGATTTCGGGATCCGGGACGTATTCATACTTGCTGTAAGAGATGCGCAGATTGATTTCGGAGGTACCACCGAGCTGGCGGCGTGAATGTGCGTTTCCATAGCGGGACGACACATGCGATCAGCTGCTCGAGCAGTTGTTGAAGTAAACTTCATTCGTTCCTTGGTCTCCGAACAACGTGACAATGGAAGCTTTCCCGCTCGTGGCGGCTACGAGGAGCGCGGTTTGCGGTCGAAGGGAAATGTCGGCGACGTGCTGGTTTTAAAGGGCGGAAACAGCTCGAAAATATGCTGAAAGAACGGCCTTGCGAACCTCGGTGTCGAATGCGGAGGTGATGGTGTGTAAATCTTTGCTGGTAAGATATGAGGATGTAAAGTAGTTGTGCACGTTCAGAAGGTGAGATATGCGTTAACATCGCTCTTGAGCCTCCGCACCGTTCCCTTCTCACGCGCAGCAAGCTCTACGATCGGCGGCGGTAGGTCGGACTGCACGCCGGGCGAGGTCGAGAGCAGCCCCACGCCTGCCTGGATCTCCTCCAGTGCTTGCGTGAAAGGGGCTTCGATTCCACCACGGGCGGCGGGGCGGGTTTCTTCATTTCGGATCAGAGGATAGAGAAACGGAAGGTACTCCCGAGGCCGACACCCCCTCCGAAATTGAGGAACGGCCGCGGGGGCGTGATGGGTGCGGGTTGGAGGTCGCGGCTGCACCATGTTATGTCGCCTCCGGCGCACAATGTCGCCATCTGTGACCTCCCTCGTATTCTCCTCGAGCCTAAACTCCGTCTCCTCAAGTTTCGCCGTCGCGGTCTTATTCAATATACCGATAACCCCATCCTGACGTTCGTTGAGCCACGCCGCACGTTTCTTTTTGAACAGCTTGAAGATGGTGTCGTCAAAGTCCTTTCAGAGGTTGACACCACGAGTGGCGACCTGGATGGGCTCACCAAGCTCTGAGCGAACGGTAAGGATGCATCGTCAACGCTAGATGCAGCGACAATGAAACAAATGACCTAGTGTGAACCTCTTTGGCCATGACGCGAGAAGCGAAGAGGAAACCGTCGAAGGGCATGGGTTGAACGCTGAAACGCTCCACAGTCCAATCACCAGTAAGGTGCGGCCAGACATCCTCGGCAGAGCCAAAGCTCGAGCCTTTAACGAGAACAATGTTGGCATGGGGGCGGGTGGCACTGTAAGTAATGATATGGCCTGGTGGAGGTCTTCAAAGGAGTGATGACCTCCAGCGAAACCTCCTGTCCATTGCATGATGATGGGGAAGTCGGCGTTGAAGGCAGCGATGTTGATGACTTGCCGAATGCCGTTGACGGAGGCGGGCTTGAAAGCGACGTGGTTGATGCCCGTGCGCTTCAAGTCGTCGATGATGTCGTCGGCCTTCTCAGTGCTGGGAATACCAGCGACGACGCAGAAGCCTTCAATAAGTAGACCTTCCTTGCACATCTCCTGCCAGAGGGGGAATTGGAAGTCGAATTGACGAGGGTTGATATATAGAACGTTGAGCGTGATGCCGACACCTGCTGGAATCAGCTGCTGGATTTCGGCCACCTTGGCGCGAAGAGCGGCAGCATTGTAATGGCCACCGCCAGCCAACTGAACGTGATAGCCAGCATCGAGGACGGCACCGACGAACCCTGCCTTTACGGTGGACGGGGTCATACCAGCCACCATGATGGGGGGCTTGCCCAGGAGTCGAGAGAAGGGAGTATTGATGTGCATTGTCCCATCGCTAAATTAAATGAGTAAAATACATGTTCTTCAAAGAATGCTGCGACGTACTTCGTGTGAACCAAGCTGGGGAATCACTTCTTACTTCACCACTTCTCGTACTTCACCTCCAAAGCGTCGTCCAGCTCAGCATCTTCTTTGCCACGATGACCAGCAATAACAATACGAACACCCCTTCCGTCGAGGTTGCTTGCAGTGAGAGGGCCAATACCGCTCAGGCCGCCGGGACCGAAATCGATGGCATGCGTGGCAGTTTCGGGAAAGTCGGTAGCCTTCGACCAATGGATAGGCGAAGTAAAAATCTGCTCGCAGAGAGAGCGCGTGATCGATGTAGACAAGGTGCGGAGATCCGAGGCTAAAGATGAGCTTGAAAATATGGTGAAAGAACGGCCTTGCGAACCTTAGGGTCGAATGTTGAGGTGATGGTATGTACGTGCGTGCTCGTCACCGCTGTGTGAAGGGGGGCTTTGACTGCACCACGGGCGGCGAGGCGGATTTCTTCACTGCGGATCCGAGGCTAAAGAAGGTACTGCCGAGGCCGACACCCCCTCCGAATTCGAGGGACGGTCGCGGGGGCGTGGTGGGTGCGGTTGGAGACCAAGGTCGCGGCCTAAAGGCATGATAGTGCTTGAGCAATGGCGTAAGCTGGACTTGGCGGAGAAGAAGATGGATAGGAAGGGGGCTCACCATCTTTCCCTCAACATGCCAGAACCTGCCCTCGTCGTCGGCTTTTCAGGCATAATCTGAATAACGCCGAGCGTGACCATCACCTGGATCCCGTGGTCGTTGTACGTTGCCCAGAGATCCAGACTCCTCCACCTCTCCCTTCCCAGGTGCCCTTTCACGATTGGCGGAAAGCGCTGCTCGTGTTGTATGGGGGACGTGACACCTTTGAATGAAAATGTCCCTGGGTTCTGTATACACACATTAGATTCGACGCAGGACTTCAACAAGGGAACACGAACCTCCGTTGCGGAAGAGGATGGTCGACGACTCTGCATGTTGGAGTGAATAGGTTCCCGGCAAAAAGCTGCACCCGATGTAAGGCACGATGTCGAAGCCACTGTCCTCAGTTTGCGGCGCGCGACATATCGGTGGTGTAAAGTGTCCAAGCCTCTGACGCCCGTATTCCGAAGACACGGATGCAGGATTGAGAAGAAACGGGTGTTGTTGCTGTCTTCACCGGAGGCGAAAGTCCACGCTGCGACAGCGAAGTGGAAACACGTCGGTCAAACAAGCAGTCGTTAGGATTCAGGGCTTGTAAAAATAAAATAAAGGAGGACTTACAGCATTTTCGGAGGGCTATATTATCGTCCTGGTGACCTTCATCCTCCAGCGCCATTTGAGAACACAAATTTTATGTCAAGAAATACACAAGAGCTGGAAACACGTAGACATGCTGCACTCTCATTCACCCATATTGGGCTGCAGAAGTTTGTGCATCTTTAGAGTTGCGCATTCACCTTTATAAGGCTGCAACGACAACCAAAAGGTCAGGGGAGTGTTAGGAAGGCATCAACCTTAAGCGTTCTCTTTTAAACTGTTTACATAATCATTTCCGTGAATTCAACGACAATCTTGATTCCTCGCTATCATCATGGATAACTTTGCTGCCAAACGATCTAAAGTATCTTCCCAGCGTCTTGCCGTGGATGAAGTCCATTCTGGGATCTTCCCAAATGGACATAACGACAGCAACAAGGAGTTAAACAATTTATTCACTAATCTTTCAACTGGTGGTTCTGGATCACTGCCTGACGTTTCTCAAGACTCTACTGGCACATTGTGGACTCGTAAAGGGAATGACAACTTCCTTTTGCCTGGGGAAACTACCGATACACTCTCTGGGCCTGAGCTACGCTGTGATCTCTGTTCTTACTTTCATACATGACTGTGATCTAATTTGTCGTTATCAAGCCCTTCCAGATATTGCTCAAACTGTGTTCACTAAAGCGCAGGCTAAAGTGGTGCAGGATATTATTAATGACATCATCTTGTCTTGGGGACGTGACGTTGACCAAAATCGATCTCACTTTACACTCGGCTTAGTGACGGGGCATGCTTTCATGCAAACTTTTGTCAGCTCGCGGTTGGTTACGCGAGTGTCGCAAGACATGAATTTATACGATAGAGTAAGTCCTGTGATTATAGAGTATCTACTACTAATCCTTTTGAAATTTTATAGAGTTTGGATGGCAACAAACAGGTGAGACTGCTGACAGTTCTGCATATTTCCAATTCATATTTTGGCGTTCAGATTCCTGCATCCAAAATCCTGTATGACTCTATGCTGGTATTATGATTTAATAATATCATGTCCCTGTAACTTATAATTTATACCTAGGGAAAAGATCGTGTTCATCAAGAGAACAAGATTCTATCGATGTTTATTCAACGCATGGATGCCATCCAAAACGACAAAAAGCAAACGGATCCCGAGTTGTCTGAATTTCTTTTGTCATGTTTTGTCGAAGCTCGTGGTCATAGAGAGGACATAAAGCGAGCATTCGTATCTGGCAAGACGTGCCGCAAGGCTGCAAAATGGATAGGCGTAGAGCGGTGCGTAAATTTTTAGGCTTCTATTTTCCATTTTTTCTGAAGTTCATTCATTTTCAATGTAGTGTTTCTGCCGCAACAGAAAACAGTTGCAAGAAACACTTTGTGGAGACAGACGAGCAAATCAAAGTTGGGCTTCAGCACAGCGCGCTGGAGCCTGACAGCTATATTAAAGTGAACGATTTCCATCGTATTTGTGCTCCGACAGATCGGACGAAAATGGTGTCTATTATTTTATGGACGAAGGACAACGCCAATGATGACAATCCATGTTGGGAAAAAGTGGTAAGATCGTATTTCGTATAATGCACCGATTAATTAACAACTTTTTTCTCATTAGTTTGGTGGCGTCGTTTATAACATAGAAGCTCTGGACAATACGTTTGCAAGCGACAACGAAAAAATCGCCGACACCGTCAAAAGCTGTGAAGAGAGTATGCGGTAAGCCATGTTCTATTTTGCCTCCTGAACAGCTGTAAATTTTGTGCTTATCAGGACATCTGACAATATTCCACGTGAACGTGTGACCAGTGGCGGTGTTATGGTTAAAGCACCCGGTCGTCATTCGGTATACGGGAAATCTCACACTGTTTCTGTAAGCTTCCTTTTCGAATGAATGATTATTATTGACGGTTCTATACAAGGTGAAACCTGTAAAAAGGATGTCGAAAAATCCTCGTCCTGCTACACGTCGGAGAGGAACCGAGATTCATAATTTACGTGTCAGATTGCAAGCTACCAACTTTGGTCAGTATCTCTTTATTTTATTTTGAAAATTTTAGGTTCATCTAGTTTGCCACCAGTTATGACTGCAAAACATCATCGTTTCTTAGCCGGGTTTCTGCCGCCTTTTGCAGACAGAGAAAAAGTGAGTCGTAAACACTTTGATAAAATTTTGTGATATGAATAAAATTTGTTAGGCCACTTCTGACAACGCTGTGGGCCTTAAGAATGTTTTAGGCTATCCAAATACCTCGGCATTTGGTACATTTGCATATGCTGCTGCTGGACATCTCGATAACGACAGGTCTGCAACGTGCGGCTGGGTTATGCGCCGCTCACCGAAGGTCTGTATCACTGTTATTCTCTTGTGTCTATTATAACTCATTGTCATAAAAACAGGTCCTTCGCGATGAGAGTAACTTTGTATGGGCTTCCCATCGCCTTGTTGTGGAACTCAATGAAGGAACATTTTGGTTCTGGGATTCCCCGAATGACACCCACGGCACGACCATGAATCAGCTTACTCTGACCCACCCCGGAAATTACGCCAAGTATGTTCATGAAGATGGAGATCTCGCTCAGTGGACAAGGGTCACGGTCATTCCAGCGGCATTGGTGAACGCGGAGATCAGGAACGATGAATCTGAGAGTCTGCACAATGAATGGGAAGATGTGAACTAATGGTTGTATAGAAATACAAAAACATGTAGCCATTGAACCACGGACTTAAAATTCTACAAAATTGAGCAAAAGTTGGTGTATTGTGATCGATATGGTGCTAACAGTAACCTCAATCAACCGGTTGTAGGCATTGCTGCAGTCAGTTATTCCTTGTGCATGTGCAGAGTCGTGTGTGGCCATGTCACACCCAGAATTGGACAAACTTGAGCACGCTGTACACGGACATCGTTTACGATTTCAGCCGGTGCAACACTTAAAGAGATTCGACAAGCTGTCAGTTTCACCAATCAAAATAAATACACTACAAATGAGGCACTTCTCGTTCGCGTCTCCTAAGTAACGCTGGAGCATCGAAATTTGTGTTTGCACGGAGGCGATCTTATTCTCATACTCTGGCCTCAATTTATCGTGATTGGGGATACTGGTCCATCCAGTAAGCTGAGAACCAAGATTGCCAGAAGACTGATGACAGTTAACAGAAGAATGCCCATATTTGTCGTAACAATCATCACTATTCGCACCTGCGATGCTTTACTCTAGTACTCAGCGCACTCAATCCAACCGACATTTTTTACGAACGTCACGTCAGAGCTGAAAATCTCCCCGTGGGGCTCCCCGCCGACGTGGACAGTCGCACCCTTTTACTTGCCTGAGCTGATGTAGATTATGACGCGCTGGGATACTCTTGGATGAGCACACGGACCTGAAAGCTCTACAAAAACGTGTTATAAAAGACAACCGGACGTCATCATTATCAAAAATTAGTTCTTCTAGGCTTCGACAAGGTGTGGCAGGAATTTGGCTGTGACGAGGTGCACGCCGCTGCGTTACTACAATACAGTTGCCGCAATGGATTTTATGTCCCTGAAGATGACAAGGATCTTGCAGAGTAGACTAATATATGTCACTATCGAGTCTAATCTCAGTTTCCAATGCACGTAGCAGGCCCTGCGGCGGAGCGCGCTGACACTGTTATTTAAAATTGTGATCACGTTTTCGTCCGAGCAATCGGACGTTCACGTGATTAGTAAATTGAGGCCAGCGTTACATGTCACACAGGTGCGCATTGGTTTTTAAATTGAAACCACCATGAAGGTCAATTTCGCTGCTTGAATTGCCTCTTCTTACTCATTGTCCTCCATAGATCGCAGTGGAAGGATGCTGTCACGGCGATCTCGACGCGATATACGCGCACATTGCGCAGTTGGAGGCCAAACATCAGTATAAAGTCGACCTTTTGCTCATCTGCGGGGATTTCTAGGCCATGTGCGGAATTAGGCCGATCTCCAATGCATGGCGGTGCCGGACAAGTACAAAGAACTGAAGGGCTTACACAAGTAGGTGGGACGACTTGATTTTTTCCAAAAACCGTACATTCTCGAACTCACCTGTTTGTTTCTTTTGGAAAGGTATTATTCGGGAGCGAAGACAGCTCCAATTCTGGCTATCATGATCGGGGGAAATCATGAGGCGTCTAATTATATGTGGGAGCTGTGCGTGGCTGAATTTCTCGTTTATGGTTCCGTGCTGACTTTCTCGATTATCGAATAGCTATCACGGCGGATGGCTAGCACCCAACATCTACTTCCTTGGACATGCTAGAAGTAGTAAACGGTATCCGTATCGCTGGTGCTTTAGGAATCTTCAAGGTCCAAGATTTTCGTCAAGGTTTGTGGCACACATCCGAGTCGTCTCGGATATTAGTCACTTGACTGTTTCCATCCAGGCCACCACGAAAGGATGCCCTACGACAACAGCGCCATGCGAAGCATCTACCACATCCGGGAGTACTGTGTCCGCAAGCTATCTCTCGTAAGTCTTGTCTACTTACACATGTATCCTACAATCACAACCCTAACCCTATGCCACCAGCTTCCAGCCCCCGAAGTCTTCCTCTCACACGACTGGCTACACCAAATTGAGCACTATGGCGACCTTCGAGGCCTTCTGTCTCGCAAAAAGTTCCTCCGTGCTGGTATGGCGTCGGAAGCTCGTGTCGAACAGGATGAGGAGCACCAGGGGCAGACTCCTCCGGTCCCCCTGTGATCAGAATACGTTCACGCCGGTGGGCCGACTGTTTTGATTTCTTCTTCGTGGAGGTGCGCGGGCCCTTGTGGGAGATACGTGCACCTGGCAGGAGGCTGGATTATGTAGATTATGTCAAGACATGAGCGGCATCTACTCGAGAAAGCGGCCCACCGCCCACGTTACTTATCTATCCCAAGCCCTCTGGTCAGCGCTGAACGCTTCCAGATTGGCAATGAGGTCCTTCTTGTTCCGACCAGAATAAGGAAGCCTGAAAGCCTGGCACCATTCCTTCAGCATAGGCTTCGTCTGGCTAGCCCTGTTTTTCGATGAAATAAGAAAAAAAAAAATCAAGAGGGACCGGATACTAGCTGAAGCAAGAAACAACACACAGAGTGTGGTACACCGCTTCGTGCTTTCCATCAGCCCCAACGGCCCCAGGAAACGGGAACTCCAGCTGTCCGTGTTCGTTCCTCCTCGGGGTGAACATTACAGGAGGCTCCGGGTGCAAGCGCGGGCACGGTGCGTCTTCATCTTCGTCTTCGTTGTCTTCAGGCCAAGGCTCAGGACATGCGGCGGGTCCAGGTCCGACGATGACAGGCGGCTTCAACGCTGCCGCGGTGGTGAAAGCCGGTGCCGGTGCTGGCGCGGGTGCCTGCGCAGCGGCGAACGGCACGAGGGGTGGCAAGCTCATGACGAGCAGGGTGGCGACGGCGATTGTGCAGGTGCAGAGGATGAGCGGCCAGAGGACGGCGCCAAGTGCATGTGAGGACGTGGCGAGCAGATCGGAGGGCGGGGTTGCCGAGGTCTCAGAGGAGCCATCGATCGGGACCTCGTCGGGAAACGGTTGGGAGAGGTTGTATCTGTGAGCGACTTCGTCAGTGAGGAAAGAACAACCGGCGCACCACAGCAAGGAAGGTCCCATCACCCCCACCATCCCCCACTCCGCGCAGCAAGGGAGAGAAGGGCCGGCCAGCCAGCGGCGGAGGCATCTCTTGGAGGCATGTCGCGCCGACGACGAGCGATCGACACTAGGTAAGGTGTGGCCGTTGAACGGCAGGACCAAGTTCTGTAAGGTATCCGTGAGATATATGCTGTCAACATTAGTTTCTTATAATACATCTGCGATTATTTTATTTGCGATATTATATTACGACCTACGATCAACATTTTTCTTGCAATGATCAGGTGATTAGTGACGTCATGCCGATTTTCAGGCTCGGTCAGCATTTTGAATGGTAGACAATCTGTGAGCAATGGCGATCGTAGTCCTTCCATTTGCAGCTTGATGGAGTGCAGTTTGGATGACCTTCTCGGAGTGAGAGTCGAGCGCAGAAGTCGCCTATAGATGAGAGTCAATTTAGTCCACCAATGCCATTGATGATAGAACAAACCTCGTCAAGGAGGAGGACATTGGCATTGCGAAGGTGAGCAAGAGCTATGCGATACGTTCTGATGAAGTGAGTCAACAACGTGTTAAATATGTTCGTTTCGAGACCTGCGTTTTTGACCACCAGAGAGCTGAGAGCCCTTTCCGCCAACCTCGGTTTCAAAGCCACTGCGGATAAAATTAGTACACGATGAATCGATAGACAGACAGCCATGACATACTCGGGCAGCGATTGAACAAACTCGATGACGTTGGCGTCTAGACATGCTTTCTCAATTTCCTCCTGAGTGACCTCACATGCCGGAATGTGAGGTCACTCAGCAGAATGTTGATGCGAGACCAACGTAATTTGTTTACGGTACTCTTGAATGTTCAGCTCGGTGATGAGCTCGTCGTCGAGCTGGCAATGAAACCATTAGCCACGAGGCTCGCAATAACAATGTGGAAAGCTAACGAAGATCTCGCCGGCAAGAGGGTCGTAAAAATGTTTGCATCTCAGTGTAAGGCGGGACGAGTACGACGAGCAGGATGTCAATCTCGTGACATGGAGGTTCCCTGAGGCTTTGGAAGAGCCTTTGTCGGAAAAAGGTGCGGCGAACGGAACGGAGACGACGAAGTTTCGTCATAACTTTGAGGAGTTCGTACCTTGGGCGAGGAGGATGACGGTTCTAGAGAAAGACTCTGCAGGCCGTAATCCAGCTCAGAATCGGAAGCATCGTGTAATTTTACGCAGCGTGGGCATGCTCTGACATGCCAATACAATAGGATTATGTACTATACTCAGGCCATTCAATTACAGGCTGACAAAAAAATAGAACAGATAAGCCAACTAGGCGATGACAGCCAAGGTTTTCGTAGGAAATTGTATTATATCCTTTGGGTCGCGCTTTCCGTGACGATTGCGTACAACACAATCGGTAGCTCCAACACTGACGACACAAAATTCCGTTGCCCCCGAGGTATCATCACCGAGGACAATGACGTTTTGACCTCTTACACTTGGCACCACGGGTTGGACGTATTTCTCCGGAACCAGGAGCGTCGAGTGCACTCCGAGCACAATCTTGGCCGAAGATGCCTCGGTTCCAACCCAAAGTCCGAATTTACCTTCGTGGTCTCCATGGCTCCAGCCTGGGTCACGAAGGACGGCTTTAGTATTCTTGAACTGAACTTTGATTCGTTTTCCTGCGAGAAAGGGTGATTCCATCCACGGGTTGTAGGCTATACATACGACAGACACAAAACTGTTCAACGTTCCTCAGTGATATAGATCCAGAAGAAACTTACGGAACGCAGAAAGGGAGATCGGGGTCCGAGAAGAGGGGTTCCAAGCTGGGCTAAATGACACACTGGAGGCGGGAGGAAGAGGTGTTGACGGCGTCAAAGGAAGGGCCGATGGTCCAAAGTCCATCCTTTCACCAGACCCTAAAAATGAGCTGGAAGGTTTAGGTTTCGTGGAGGAGTTAGTCTGCGTGGAGCCTAACGCAGTCAGGTCAGGATCATCCCTGGATAAGATTTAACTGAGACCGGTCAGGTTTGTGAAACAAGATCAAGACGTACAGTAAGACCAGATTCGATTGTTGGATGTGCTCCCGTCGCATTGTGGCCTGAATTTCAACCACAAAAACGTTACCGGATTCGGCTGACTTTATGATCCCTGTATAGTCCTTCCATCTACCGTGACCGATGATCCGAACTTGTCGTCCAATGTTGTGATCGATTTCCCGGCGGAGAATTTGTACCTCGTGATTCGGTCTACGATGATTGAAACTTGACTCCGAAAAATTGACAGAGTGAGAAGGAACAACCACCTGGCTCGACATCAATACCCTGGTTGTGAACGACATACAAGAGAGCCCACCTCCTGCGCAGTTTGGTGACTGTAGACTACAAGCAAGTCTTGGTTATTTGATATTACCCACCCAGTAACACCCACGTGGGGTCCGGCTGCGACGACGACCTCGTCCCCGATTGTGACCTTCTTTCGCAAAGCGTCGACGGGCAACGTGAGCTGCATATTGACAGACGATAAACGAACAACAGCCTCCTCGTCAATGACGCTTTCGACTGTACCAGAGGCACCTTGAGCTTGACCTGTCACTATCCTGACGGGATCACCTGAACACAGGCGACGCGCTGCCATGATTTCCAATGTATGTGCTATAAACTCTTTAGGAATGGACTTCGAGTGACTGAAGAGCGCTATTTCGTCGAGCGACGGGATGGCTGCATCGGGATGGAAGTCATCCGTTTCTAAGCATAAGTGTCCATCGAGAAAGAGGTTGCCCTTGAAAACGAAAGCCTGGTTTCGAGTTTCGACGGACTTATGTCCCCAAATCTCTATTACTTTGTCGGCATCGAAGAGGGCTTGCTGGGGACGGGTGGTACTTGCCTTCCCACTTCGAGGAGGACTGCTGGTACGTGTCCGTTTGCCGATGGTTGACTTTCGGCGCCGAAAGTCGATGCGAGGGACAACTATGACGTCCGCCCCCCGGTCGCTGTAATCCTTGACGAAAGCCAGATCGCCGCGGTATGGGTATTTCGTTAGGCGAAGCCAGGATGGACTGGAGGGTAAGTAGGAAACACTTTCTTTGAGCCAAAACGGTCCATCCTTCGGTTCAACGACGTGTACCTGTTTGCAAAATACATTAGCAACACCTTGACACAACTCCTGAACATCGCTGGCTTTGGTCGCTTCCACGACAATCCAGCCAGGCCGCGAGGCTCGACCAATGATCGATTGAATAGGCCAGCGAGACACGTCGCCAAACATATTTTTTTTCATCAGGACGAAAGCCATAGACTCCTCACACCCGGGCTGGGCTTGTGTTAGAGCTGATTTTGAATATGTGGTGTTACTCACTTTCACGGCAACCCTCCACAGACACGGGTTACCAACAACAAAAGACAAATCATGAGGTGAATGTGTGAAAGACGAATGCGAATCATTAGTGCGCCCTCGGGCACGCGCACGGTCAAGCAAGGAATCCCAACCATCCTCTTGCGCACGGGTGTTTTCAAGCAAAAGAAGATGGTGCGAGCGCGTCCGGTCTAGGGCGACAGGCTCGTCATCATCGTCTTCATCATCATCTTGGATGAAACTATCTAGAGGAAGCGTAATTTCAAAAACAAAAACATCACAGATGTTGAAACCACGAACCTTCTTCGTTGACATCGTCCTCATCCTCGCTGGCATTGTCGACGGTCGCTTCCAAACTCAAAAACGACCGAGCTTGCGCCTAAGAGCTAGCATGTCAGATTTAAATTAACAGCTGACAGGTTAATCGTCGTACCTCCAATCGAGAGCGCTTACTTGGCACCTTAGAAGGTCTCTACGACACAAGTGTCAGGTGAGCTTTGCAGATAGCTGACAATAGTACCTTACATTGGAAATTTCATTTGCTTCATTATTATTATTACCCATACTTCAAATATTATGGTGACGACCGGCAACGGTGGCGGCGGGACGGGATCAAGGTAGGAAAAGTTGTTTAAACCTGTTGTGCCAGATTATAACGGGCGCGTAAGTGTAGGGCAGGCTGAAAACCATTTAGGGCAGGCGTGAATCTAGTTGAGGGCAGGCTTAAGAAAGCTTGCCCTAAACTTACTCGCCCGTTATAATCAAGCACGACAAGTCTAAACAAGTTTTTCTCCGTCCCACCACCACCGTTCCGTCTGCAGGCTGTAGATTAAAATTGTCGTAGCCGTTTGAATTGAACAAGCTGTTATGAAATTCACTACAAAGCGACCATGACGGCGACTGTTGCACAGCACTATGTAGCACCTCGCGCGGCAATACACTAACTACAGACAGCAAAATGTTTGACCACACTCATCTGAACTGACTGACGTCGCTAACATTTTTTGGCTGGCAGACGAATCGGGCCCACATGCGATCCTGCACTTTGAGACGACAAGGGCGTACTATACAGGAATGATCCTCGCTACGCGGTGGAGGACGTCAGGTGCCACCCATGCAATCAACAGTCAGTCCAAATCAATGGTCTTGTAGAGGACCGTTGGACGAGGTTCAGGTTTGGACCACAGTGCTTCAAGGTGTGGAACTTTCTTTCAATTTCGGCTGACGCATGACAAATTACCAGAGTATACAAACACATTTATCCGCTTCTTCGTGTCGATCGCCACAGCCGCGAGCATCAAGTTTTCGCCCAGGGTGTGCTTTGCGATCTGTGCATCCCGTTTTCTGTGCTCACCATCGCGTATGTCTGCTTATAATGTTAGACATATGCAGAACCCTATTCATAAGCCGAGTTTCTCCCAACTTTTCGTATTGAGAGAAGCACTTCACGCCGCAGATCTAAAATCATCGTTCTTCTCGAAGACAAGGGGGTCACTCTTACTCTGAGCAAAGACAGTAAGATTCGATCTACCATCACCATCATCATCACAATTATCCTACGCGCATCTAGTGTATATGGCAGTGATGGCCCTATGCACACCTGCAGATGACATGTCAAGACTGTCAAAAGAACCTTCAAGGAAGGGGACGCCTTCTCGCGCCATTCCGTCGTGTTGCCATACTCGACCATCGGGGAAGACCATACGACAAACAAAATGGTCGTTGCCATAATAAATGACTCCTCGTAGGCTGTAAGCTGTTAATTCTCTGCCCTCGGACCGTATTTCTAGCGAGAAGTCAATGTCGACAATATCACAAACGAGATCAAAAGCTAAAATGAGGGGAAAGTTGACGAAGCTATGAACAAGGCGTGTCGGTTCAGCGCAAGCCTGGCACCGGTTCCCAGCATCCATAGATATCTGTCTAACATGTTCCTGAATAGAAAACGCCGACATAAGCAATATAAACGAACTGAACACATCCTTGGGCGCTCTTCGTACAGCATGGCCGTTTGGATAGAAGCACGTAGCCACGGTTACGACATTCACAGTACTCAGCAGGTTGTCAAGAATTCTGTGGACTGAGGTGAACTGACCCCACGGAAAATGTGTAGGAGCGTCCCGATACAGCTGAGCCCGGAGAGCGTCTCTAGCTGACGATAGCGGTCCGTTAGGAGAACGAGGGAAGGCTTGCATCAAAGGTCCCAAATACCGTGGGCTTATTGAGTTGAAGTCGGCTGTCCGCACAACATGGCTTGCATGCCAGATATGACCAAACAGCACAACAACAGCGTCATAAGCGCAGCTGTTGGAAGACCATGCCAACTTAAGTGAAATTTCAATGGACGAAAATGCACGTGCAGCAATACGGGGTGTCGAATAGTGTTGCCGCGAAGTGAATTGAAGTGAAGTGAAGTGACACTTCGTTCCCACTTCGTAAAACGAACTGAAAATGAAAAGTATGGCGAGATATTCGTCGAGTTCTTCTTTCGGCGGAGGAAGCATGGAATAAATCTTAGGAGTTGGCGATTCAAAAGAAATAATATGAGCCTTCATTCAATGCCTTCCCAAGGAGGCGACACGAACGAAACAGTTTGAGTGCCGCACTCTGGCTACCAAGAATTTTTCCATGTACGTAAGAACAGCTAGCGGAGCGGGCACTGAACCAAGCCACAGACCTCTTGCCAGAGCAAATTTAGGCACTCGGCCGTCGCGGATCGCCCGTCTGCAGCGAACACATATACGGTCGCAAGCGGAATCGAAGACAGGTCCCTGGAGTTCGCAAATAGGTTCGTCGCGATGCAAACGCTCTGCGCGAGTTACGCCAGGTGCATGCAATATGTGAAGCAGCTGTTCCACTTGCTTCAGGGGAGACAGCTCAGAAATAGGAGTCAGCAGCCCACAGACAGCGCAGCCGGCTTCTTCGAAAACTTTTGGTGCAGTGGCCGCACAGAATGCTGAAACAACTTGTTCGACAAGAGCAGGGGTTGCAGGAGGGGGGGGGAACGTGGTCGTAGAGGCTTCCATATCATCGAAAACAATAGGAGATGCAGCGGAAACGGAATGTATCGGGGTGGTTTTGCGGGCAAGAAGCAACTTCTGGGTGCAGGAACCGGACGAAGAACAGTGGAACAGGGTGCAGGCCATACAGTCGTGACCTGCGAAGGAAGATGAAACATCCGCTCTACACACCGCCCCATTCAAAGAAACGTCGTGGATTCGAGCAAGTGATCGTAAGCGGCTTACGGGAAGATGCGGCAGCATGGCGCTTACGGGCATGTTGACCACTACAAGCTGTGGATCGCTCATGTACTGCAGAAGGTCAGCACTATTGACATGAGCGAGGAATACAAGAATATAGTTATCCAATGATAGAGCAGAAGAGCGTAAGACGAAAGGCTCCACATCGATCGCGTTAAAATAACACGTTTACATCTGTTTCCGTGATTTTGGCGCAGCAGGCGTAGGAGGAGGTGTGAGAGGAGCAAGCACCTCCCTGGGAGGCGTGAACACATCAATATCAGAGGATCCAGTTGAACAGAAAGAAGGCACGTCGTCAACATTATTTTCGACAGGAGAGGCAGGCTGCTGACAGCCACGGATGCTGTCCTCCGCAGGAGGAGTGGGCTGCTGTATAAAGCGTTGGCGTCTAGGTAGAGCATGAGGAGTTGCGTCCAATTGAAATACACTCAGAAACTCTGAGCAGGCTGAACAAATATGAAAGGAGAACAGCAAACAAACCTCGTGCTTGTACATCTTCGACTTCACAGGAATTGAATGTTGATGGGCAAGCGTGCGAAGAACTGAAACTGGCAATTTTGGTACCAACGTAGGAAGAGAAGCTCGACTATACAGAAAGCCTTGACTGACGGGATACTTGTACAGGTCGTTTGGTGTTACATGAGCTACAACGACATACTTGGAAGCCCGTGAATCTGGAGAAGCATTACAATCAAACAGAGGATGAAGGTCGACAAGTCGGAAAGCAGGAAGAGGAGCCCCACCTGAAGGCTTTGAAGAGATGCAACTCTGTGATGGCTCGTTGTAGAAAGACAAAAGGCACATACGAGAGACGACATAGGTTAAAGATACCACAAACATTAAGTGAGGCGTAACCAGGAAAGCACGTTGAGAGGGAAAGATCACGAGTACGCTTAACAATTTTTGGCGAGCGCAGCAGAATGCCGCTGACAAGATGCGGTTGCAGATCAAATGCAAGAAATGGACCTTAAATAATGTACAGAGCGGTGGATACGGCAACAAACACGCACGAAGCGCCAAAAACGAACACCCGCGAGGGGCAGATAACATGAGACAAGCGCGGAGCATTGGTACGGGATTTGATAAACACGCACGGAGTGCCAAAAATGACCCGCGAGGGGCAGACAACATGTTATAAGCACGGAGCTTCGGTACAGGGACACGGAGATGCGAGATAGGTCCAACTGGCGCACCAGTGAGAGGGCTTAGACCACTGGACGCGTTGGATGTCTGTATGCACACTATCAGATGGATTTGTAGATAAGAAAAAGCAGATAGACGCACCAGCTGGGACGAAAACTCACGCAGCAGAACGTCTTGGATTGTACAGCGATCAGGCAAAAGCGTAAAAATTAAACACGACGACTCACGCGGCAGGTCTTGGGCATATAGAACACCGTTAGAAGAACAGGCCAGCGCCGTGAATATCAGAGCACAGCAAACAGAAGAGAATAGCGCCGAGATGTGCATGTTAGCCAAAGATGCAAAGCAGCAGAGGATAGGGACCAATCACCCCAAGCTGACCAGTGGCAGATGTACGATGTTCGGCCATGTGATGTTTGATCACGTGTTAGGACGATTGCTCGGACGACAACGTGACGATCTGCTCACGCGCTCATCCGCAACGTAATGTTTTGATCACGTGTTCGTCTGATTGCTCGGACGTCCACGTGAACACAAGACCATCACACTGCGGGCATTGGCCGATATGCCCGTCGGATATAAGTAGAATATATAATGAATTTATTTATAATACGCCCGAAAAATGATCGACGAGCAAAGGGTGGGATTATTTACAATATATTCTATAATATGCCCACATGGCACTGAGATGGGAAGCTGTTCGACCTGAGTTACACTTCTAAATGATTAGACAAATTACTCACGGTTTGGGGCGAAGTGGTGAAGTCGAATTTGCTGAAGAGCCTCCACGTCGTGAAGCTGATCCATTCGAAGGACTATCCGTAAGTTGTGCATCACTGAGAACACATCAGCGATCATGAATTCTCAAGGAGCGTACACGGCAAGACGAACCGTTGCGAATCATGACTTACGGGAGGCTGAGGAACCACCAGTGTCGACTGTGGCGCCTGGGATCTAGATTTCGAGGTTAAAATCCTCAAATTAGAGATGTAACATACAATTTACCTCTCATGGGATGATACTGGCTCTGGACGACTGACATCTAGATCCCATGGGTCATCCTGATCATAAAACGGGCTGAAACAGTTTGACATCTTGTAAGCTTTCCGACTAAAAAAAGCAAGAAAAATACAGACTTAGCTGGAGGCAGAGAAGGCGATACGGGAAGGCGATCCGACTCGCGAGTTGCTTGAGGGGTCAGCGGAGTCGAGGAAGCGATGGATTGTAACAGTGGTCGCGCGGATGGGGGAGGCGACTCCCTGTTCTCTACGTCAGTCGAAGGCTCCCGAGAGACAGGCGAAATCACACTTTTTTGAGCCTTGAGGAGCGACAGTAAATACATCATGCTGCTCGGGTAGCGAGGGCGTCGCACTGTGTACCGTGTTTAGCGCGCAGATACACTGCGCGAGAAGATAGACTCACAGTGATTCTTCGGTTGCTTGAGGAGGCGAAGGTCCTGCCGCTTGGAACTTGACATTAGTTGAGCGGGTTGCGCTATGATTTCGTTTACTACAAGAGATGATGATCAATCACGATGGAGGGAGGAAAAGAAAGCTGTTGGGCTTACGTTGTGAACCTTCCGGGTGGGTGGGGAGTTGCTGCGATAGGTCCTGGGGTGCGAGGGACTGCGCCACTAGGCGTCTGAGGAATATCCAGTATTCGTGATTCGTCGCAGCTAATTGAGCTCTCCGAATCCAGGGTAAGCTCCTGCCCTAGAAAGCTTAATTCGTCGTGGAATATCTTGATGAACATATTTAAAAATCAGTGACCGATTATCAGGAAACGGGAAAAACATACATCGCTAGTGTTGCTCAACTTGTACCATCCCCGATCCACGAAGCAAGAGTCTTTTCCCGAAGGTAGAGTCTCTTGACCTTGATCTTCAGATGGCAGGTTGTCGGGTTGCATGGTGTTGCTTTCGTCCGGGTTCACTTCCGGATCCTGCTCCTTAAGAAACGCCAATTGGACATGTGATAATATCTCGGAACGACAGACGGAAGTATATATCTGGAATTAACGGAGATCGATGCATATGGAATAACGGAAGTACATATAGATATACATGATTGTAAGAGAAGTATATATCTGGAATTAACGCAGATCGATGCATATGGAAGGACGGAAGTACATATTGTAAGAATGTAGTTTACATGTGGAGACCGATGTATAATACGCGATCGAGTTCGAACGGGGTTCATCGCGCGAGTGGGGACTAGATATGAGTAAAGAATCAGTGATTGATCGTTATATAGTAAGATGGAAAGATCACTTACCCGGATGTACCGAGGGAGCGGGGTGCCCATCGAGTACGCATCTTCGACCCTCGAAACAAATCTGAAGAGAAATTTGTTAGAACATTAAGTGAGACTCGAGATATAAGTTGAAAGTACTTACACTGAGACAGCCCGTTCGGCTACTGCCTTGCGGACGCGGGGACGAGAGAGGACAGGTATGTTTCTTCCTTTCGAGAAGAGAATTATCTCACCCTTGAACAAGTGCTCCCGAAAGGTTCGGATGCACTTGTTCGGGCGCGCGTCTTCCGAAAAGTAGCCGTACATGATAAAGCTATGCGGTCCTATCTCCAGTTGTGTGCGATAGTAGGTGGAATTTGGGACGGCGGCGTACATGTCGACCACGTCCATTTCTGGAACTGCGATGGTCGACAATTCCATTGACTGGAATAGGCGGAGTATGCGTCTGTCCCCATCGAGGGAATACACATAGCCGCCGGCCAGATTGCGCTGCGAAAGTATCAGGAACCCGATCATGCAGAACAAGCAAAATTAAAAAGACTCACTGGGATCATATCAACGGGGGGGGAAACATGGCGGATTCGAGGTGTCAATCGTGTCTATGATACCCCGTATGCGTGGTCAAAACCTTGCTGAATTTTGAGTTGTTAAGGTACTCACCACGGGCATTGTTGGCGTTTGGATCTTTCTCGGGGAGGTAAATTAGAAAGCCCAGATTGGAATGTGATGTTGTAAATTATGGAAAGGGATGCAATCTTTTATATCTCGTCTGTGGCGGCCTCAAGGCTATACATGTACATGAAATCTACGTAGGTAAAAATCTCAATACAGATGATCGCAAGTAACTAGAATATTTTGCAGTCAACGTTGGACGTTTGCAAAACACATGGTTAAGCCCTGAAGCGACGTTCCTTGGTGCGTAAGGCACTTGCAATGGTTAGACCTGAATGACCTCCTTTAATTACACTGGTAATTACGTGTACATGTAGCTGTACTCACGATAAACGCGTGGTCAAACGATGAATCGCGATGATGATTGGCAGTTGGAAATATTTGCTTCCGTACGTGGTGCCTGACGAGGTCATCTTCAAAGATATAGTTCTGGTAGCTAGATACTTGAGAGCCTGTGAGACTGCGATATGGGATATTAGACTCACGGAGGCACCTCGACCAGAACAGAGATCTAGAATGCCTGGATGTACGAATTCGAAGTCAAAATCATAATTTTCGAGCAGATCAGAACGTGTGCAACACGTACCTTCGCCTGAATTTCAAATTGAACATATCGAGTATTGTGGCCATATACATGCACCACCGGCGTGCGCAAACATAGCGAGTTAGTACATACCACTAGTGGCTAGCTCGCCCATGTGGCCAGGTGATTGATCGAGGGTCAACTGGGTTAGCCTCGTGCACAGCACACCTGGCGAAGTAAACACGTACCGATCGCGACCTGTCCATGACGCGTCTCCCATAAATTGCAATGTTAAGGCTCATATTCAATCTTATCCCCCCTCAGTACGATCGCGACCACATTACAACGATGACATTGACTGACACTATGTTTTCTCGCCAAGTCTTCCACCTGAAAGAGAGCGACGACCGTCGTGTTCTCGCGATGCAGTTTTCGTTGGACAACACGTTGCTCGCCA